>ML686049.1:2328059-2378107 GCA_007922175.1 Pelusios castaneus
AGGGGATTACTATGAGGTGGGGCATTGTCAGACAGTGGGTTGGGGGTTATTGGGGGCAGGGGATTACTATGAGGTGGGGCATTGTCAGACTGTGGGTTGGGGGTTATTATGGGGCAGGGGATTACTATGAGGTGGGGTATTATCAGACAGTGGGGAGTGGCAAGATGTAGCTGCTGCTGCCCATTTTCCAGTGACCTCCAGTCTTCCTTCTGTTTGAGGCCCCAAGCTGGGACTCCTGAAGCATTGCTGCTGGGAGAGATTCAGCCCCCAAGTGCCCACTTTGGGCTTGTGTGCCCTGCTGCTTATGAGGAAACACATCATTGGCATGTCCTCTGAAAGGAATGCCTTTTGCCTGGGGAACACAGCAGAGTGCATGCAGGGTTGGGCACCTTTCACTGCCTCTTCCAAATAGCACCCTCATAATCCTAACTGCTCTCTTCACTTGCCAGCAGATGGAAAGCAAGTAGGATCTGGAAACACTTGAGTGGTACCATTATTGTACAAGCAAGGTCTGTTCTGCTGGAGAATGAGGAGCAGATAAATTTCAGGGCCATTTAAAATGACCTCTACACCTCCCTCTCCTGTCATTTTGAGAATATTACTGGGCCAACTCCAGCAGGGGCCACAACAGGAAGACTATTAATTTTCTGCTCGAAATAGGAAAGGCAGTTGACTATTCTGGGGAATTCAAATAGGTGTGATGTGGATCAAGAGACATACCAAGACAGATTCAGGGACAAGTGTGATCTCAGGAATCCAGGTGATAGCACTCAGGTAGCCGAAGTCAATGTAGAAGTAGAACAGCTTGCATCTCCTGTCTTCCTGCAGCAGGCCTGTGTGAGCACTGAGTTCTCTGCTGTCTGCTTTGTTTGGTGGCCAAAAAGGCACACGGAATGGAGGAAATAGACTAGGGGTAATTTCTAAAAGCAAAGGGAGAAGGATGTGGCAATGAAACCATCTTTTCCCCTTGCCCTAATGGGCTGTTCCATACCAATTAAGCAGAAGTAGGTCTTCTGCCTTTAACTGCTTATATGACTTTTAGCCCCCTTTCACTTCACAAGCATGAACATTTATCATTCTCTCCCACTGAAGCATGAGTGCCTGCTCCTACCTACTACAAAAGCTACTTTCAGACCTCAAGATGCCACATCCTCCTTGAACTGAGCTAGTAGGAAATGCTACAGCTACATGCATGGTATAAGTCTTTACTTATTGCTTCTGGCTGGGTCAAGGCTACCCAGGTGAGTGTTCTACACTTTGACTGGCAGAGGGGAGATCTGACTCTAGTAGACACTGGGCCTGAAATTAATGACAATAGCCTGGCTTGAAGGAGACAAAGGGTGGTATCTTGATTGACAGCAGTATAAGGGTGAAGGTGGTAAAGGATGGACATAGAACCACACAGTATTGTGCTGAGAAATACCAATAAGGTGAAATGGTGAGGTGAAAGTCTATCCACTGATAACCTGTTTCACAAGTTTAGAGAGGTGTGAGCTTTTATAAAAGTAAAACACTGCAGCAAATCATATTAGTTTAATGTTACTTTTGGATATGACCACTGTCAGAGATGCTGTTTCACCCAAACACAGTCTCTTTAGATGGTGGAAAGAAAAGCTTTCTTTGGTGCAAAGTCAAACAAATCCTTCACATGATGTCAGTTTGGGGCTCCTGTCAGCCAAACAAGTATAGTTTAGTGCTCTCCCAAGTCAGCTACCTCTCCCTGTCCATGATGGTACCAGATAGCACCCTTCATCCCAAAGCAGGTTTATATCCACAGCCAAGACTATGGCATTGCACTTGGGCTGCACTGCCATAATGAGGGAAGTCTCAATTCTAGTCACTTTTTCAGGACCAACAGGAGATTGGATAACATGTCTGTGGCTGAATGACTATCAAATGCAGGCAGGTTAACAAGACCATTCCCCAATCGTAAGAACCATCACTGTTCAGGCAGCATCTGAAAGCTGGTAGGTAGGACCAATAACGCAATGGTGCCATGACGAGGAAGCTCACTCAGATAACGCAACCTGAAAGCAGCTGACTGTCACTGCAAATAGTATTCAGGAGAAGTCACATCTCACAGTTAGAAAGATCCCAGAGCTTTGTGAACGAGAACTTCAGCCGAAGATGTCATCCCGGTGAGGAGTCTAAACTTCCCTTAAGGGTGGATAAAGCCCTGGAACCCAATAAACTCAGCTTCCTGAAATGGGGGCATGACTTTCTGAAACAGCCACCTTGCAAGCCGGGCACTGATGTAAGCAGTGAGGTCTGCAGCCCCTCTGGCAGCCAAGTTAATAGGTTGAGATATTTCATGCCTCCAGGCAGAAATGCTCTGCTCAAGTTTTTCTAGCATTAGGACCCAGCCATAATCTAGTCTCTGGTTTCTTGGCTTGAGCCCAAGCATGTACCGTTTGTTAAAGAAATCTTTATTGATTAACACACTGGTCACAGGTACAGTCATAACAAGCCATTTTCACAGAGTAGAGTTTAGTCATGCTCCCCACAGCTGTTCACCTGACGTAGGTTTATCTGCAAGGCTACAGCTACATACATAGCCTGCACCCAACCATTTGAGACATTTTTTCCTTTGTAAGTGCTTGGAATTCCCACCACAAAGCAATGTGTCTGTGTACGCTCTGTATCATTTAGTGACTGGAGTGGGAGTTTCCACCCCCACCCCCCCATTTTCTTCTGATAATCCATTTCAACACCACAAGCCAAACTGCTGGTGCTACATTTTCACATTCATGTCCAGTGGCTAGAACTCATGACCCAGAGATATTCCAAGGAGGGTCACATCTGGAGCAATGTTTGAGCACTAAGAGATCACCCTCCTTTTGCAGTGAGCAGTGTAATGGTCTTCCAGTCCATTCCCAGCAGAGCAGCTCAGGCAGAATAGCTAATATAGGGCTAGATGGTCCAACAGCTGAAACCACTTACTGCACACTCCCTCTTGGGGGCTATTTTCCACATGACTGAAAGTGTTTAAAGTCTGTGGTGCAGGCTATCTTAGAAATGTTTCCCTTCCCATTTGAGTTAGGGGTAGAACCCATTTTCTTCAGCCAAGACAATTCTAGTTACCTGTCTAAGGCAACTGCAGATATGTGCCACCCAAGAGAAAGGTTCCTTAAACTATAAAACTAGTCATGCAAGGGTCAGAGGCAGATGTTCAAAACAAGATATTCAGTTCAAACAGAAGGCAGTCAATCCCTTCTAAAGGCAAAGAAAATGCTTTTCCCTTTCCCACCCTCTAATCAAGATTTGATGTTCCAGAGGAACTAGATGCATTGTCTGCAAGAATCACATTTGAGGAATTTTCTTAAGGCATCTTTTGAATATGGCTATTAACACTGCTAACACTAAGGACAATAAAACTTTCCAGCTAAGCCAAGCATGGTACCATGAGAGGATCCTAAGTGTCTCATTCAGGCCAGCCAGGACAAGATGGGCTATTTGGAAAAAGACTCTTGGGTTTACAGAATAGATCCTTCTCCCTCCACCTAGAGTAAAAAGGAGTAGTAACACCCCCTTTCCTCTTCCCTCCAGGCAGTCCGTCTACATTTGTATGTGGCAGTTCAGAATTCTTTCCACTTGCAAAGAGATATGAACAGTGGAGCAAGACTTTCCATGCAAAAGTTTAAGTTGGAATCAATGGCTTCTTTAAAGCAGTCCTATGAGACAGTCTCTTGCCCCTTAATATGGCTCAGTGAATGAACTGCAGCCTCCTTTATGTAGCATTAGCTTTACCAGGAAGTAGAACTGGCACTTGTCTCTTCTCTGAATAGGAACCAGGGCTGTACTACCAAGTGGTCTGGGAATGCTGGGGAAGAAACTTATTGCTATGCAACAAGTTAAGTAGACAAGAAACGTCCTAGGGCTGCTAACTGCTCCCTTAATTTCAGGTCTGTCAGGAGTAAGAGGGGAGCTTGTGACAATGTGAAGACAGATGGAAAGCATCACTCCTTTAGCCTTGTAATTAAAGTTGCTTTCCTGGAAGAGGTTATGGAGTTGGGTGCTGAGATCGAGGGATCTCTGGGCTTGGTGGCCAGGATCTTTCTGCAGAGCAGATTATAGAAAGTCAACCCTGTCAGAGCCAGCCTCCTTTCTCTAATTAAAAAGTGGACTGCAAGAAGCTGGGTCTAGGGTTTACTAGCAGGGATTCTTGTCCTGAGATCAAAAAACAACTGCTTTGTTTGATGACGGTAGCTCCTGACCATGGAAAAGGCTCTTTCTGCTAATAACTAATCTTTCCATTACAGGATTAACAGAATACTGTGATGCTAGTTCTAGAGCAGAGAAGCCGTAATACGAAATTAATGGTATGCAACATCTATTGCTTGTTGCCCATTTAAAATGAAGGTGAACAAACAGCAAGTTAGAATGCTCAGAATGATGGGGAACCAAGACAGTGTGGTTAGCATGTTAATTAGAGAGCCCAAGGCCAGTTTCCAGGAAGGCTCAACTCCAATTTAGGCACCAAAGTAAGAGGCCAGATTTTAAAGAGAGCTGAGCACATTGAAACAACCAGGTAGTCCTGTGGCACTTTTAAAGACTAACAAATTTATTTATCACATGAGCTTTCATGAACTGAGAACACTGGGAACTGATCTCAGAAACCTGGCCAGAAGCGTTACAATGGGAGTAGCAGAGTTCTGTGCACCTTTGAAAATCTGGACCCATCAAGGTAGTCAGCAATGTGACATGAATGATGCAATATAAAACCTTTTATTATGAAAAATCTAGAAGTACTTGAAGATAGGAATCCCTTCACCACTGAACTGCTACTACCTCTGGGGTAGCATGGGGCAGCTGACAGCCTGAGGTCCCTTCCAATCCTAATATTCTACGATCAACAGGAAGACTACATATTGGATTAGAAGAGGGTTTGAATGCATACCCCATTCAGAGTTTACAGGCTGAATGTAGTTACCCAAAATGGAAATGTGGGTAGGACATTGGAATTAAATGCCAATTTTGAGAAGAGGGGGAGACACAAAAATCAAAGTTCTATACGCAATTCAGAAAGCTGGAGGCTACATTACCCAGAGTGTTAGAAAACAATTGGCATACTTGGCTGGAAGAGCTCACTCATAATTGACAGCAGAGCATGTGTTGTGCTAGACATGTAACTAGTACATATTGCCATGATTGTCAACTTTGTCCACTACCTTCTTTGTTTCTGCATAAAATAGAGATGAAGAAAAAGCTTAAACAACTGAAATTTAACTTTTTACAGGGCACATGAAAGTGTGAGCCACAAGCCTTTGCCTGTTGAAGGGGAAGGGAGCGAGGAAGAAATCAAATGACCAAGACATATTTGGACCAGTGTTCAGCTGCAAGAGACATGGTGGGAGTGTTCGGTTAGAATTAAAGGGTTAGGTGGGGGTTCAGGTTTGTAAACATTTGCCCCAGCAGGTGGACACAGGAAATCAAAAAACTGACTAAGGCTTTATGATTATGCACTCAACATCCAAGTCATTAAAACAATTTAAACTGTTAAGAAAATCTCATGGTTTTATTATTGTATAATGTAGCATTGAGACATCTGAACAAGTCAGTATCTGGGCTGTCCAGGCTGCTGTTCTTTCCTTTCGTTTCTTTGGGTTACTAGAGCAACTTGTCAGTACATAAAGACAACCTTTTGCATTACTGATTCTTTCCAAGGCATGCTGGTACAACACACATTTCTCTTGTCAAATGCAGCTAAGTCTAACTTCCAAACATCATGCACAAGGAACTCATCTAGTAACACAACGTAAACTTGGCAGAAGGGCAGGTCATGGATCTTGCTCACTCACTCGCTGCGGTGTTGCAGGTTTGTGTATGATATTTGGAATGTTCCGTGAGTGTGATTATATCAGTAAAGAGAGGAGAAAGAGAAAGCACAGGTGCCTTGGGGACACCAGCTCAGCTGAAGTTGTGCAGTGCTAGCCTGAACATGTCATTGGTGCAAACCCAGGCATCATTGATGTTCTTTAATAGAAATATCTGGTGGAATCCCATGATAGGATCTTCATCAGCCTAGAGAGAGAGGGGGGAAAAAAAGGATTTTAAAAATCTCTTAATTATGCCAAATATATTCAAACACACATGGAAACAAGATTCAGTAGCTAATGTCAACAGTGATGTCATGCTCTACAATGTACCTTACCCTAAACAATACCATTCAGCTGTAAAATGATCAGAGATTTTCTTCATGGATGCTCAACCTAGATTTTCAATTCAGTGATGTAGGATTTCTACACTGCAGCTTACCTAAAAGCCAGAGTTGCTCTAAAGCCGCTGGAGACTGAGCACAGATTTATTATTGTTACCTCAGGCTTGCTGCTGACAGATAAAGATGCAACTGCATCATAGGAACTGGTGGAGGAGTTCTATTTATTAATAATCGAGGTGTTCTATTTATTCTGGCCCCAAAAGAACAGCCTAGCAACAAGTGAAATAATCATTTAGTTAAGAGTAAAAAAAAAAAAAAAAAAGTCACATGAAAGTCAATGAAGTAGTAGATGATGTTAAAATAAGTCTCAGTCTGGTAAGAAGTTAGTTTGCCATGGCTGGGGCTGGCCGAGAAGGGAGTTTCCATGGAATCAGCATCAATAACATGGCCAAAGCATGTAGCACTATGATAGTTTAAGGAGAAGGCTCCAGAGGTAGGACCAAGCAGAGTTGACTGGTTATGTGATACTAACTCTTCTGGTTCCCAGCTGCTAGTCTACATTAAGAAAAACTAAGTACAGGCAGTATCTTTGTAATTTTACTTTGCCAGGTAAACAACTGCTGCAGTTGCCACAGCATGTCCAGGGACAGTGAATGAGGTGTTAAATATCCACGAGGATCTCTATAAAGTGTGGTCTACACTAAAATGTTTGGGAAACCCTGATCTGTGGTATTTAATGCCAAGTTATAAATAATCAATAACTAGAACTGGTAGTTTGGAGGGTGCTACATTCAGCCTACACCCAGAATGCTCTGCCCAATACAATCTCAAGGTCTTTGGCCAAGTCTTGCAATCAATTATACCCATCTTCATTAGGACTGCTCCTGGCCAAGTTGAGGGGTTATTTTAGGGTGACCCGAGACCCCACCCTAAGGTCAAATGGGGAACCAAGCTAGACTCTTCTGATCCAAGCTCATACCACATGCTTCAAGAACTGTGTGTTTATTAGCATGAGAGATCCTGGAACAGAAACATGCGCATGCTCTTCAGAAAGTGACTTAATACTGAACCAAAGGGGCCAAATGGTTGCCTAAGAATTGATTCCCATCTCACAGAAGATGGAAGATTCTGGGGCCTCATAAGAGCAATCAGCATCCCTTCCCCAAAGGTTTGGAGATGTATTTTATCTTTTATATATATTTGCTGCAAACAAAAGTTGGCATCACTGCTCCACTCTTCACATCATAGGAGTTTGTATCTTTGTCAACCAATAGCTGGGGATAAACAACATCATCAGATTAAATTGCTTTGGCAAGTCTGCAATCCAGTATTAAATCAAGGGTTTGTTTGAGCATCAATAGGTAAGTAAATCTAAAGGGAACTCCACTGGGAATAGCATTGTAATAGCTCTAAAAATTCTGAACAGAGATTTCATGGCATCAGCACAGAATGAACATAGAAAGTGCCAGATCAAACCGGACCACTGGTCCAGCTAGTCCTAACGGCCAGCACCAGATGTTTCAGAGGAAAATGCGGGACAGCTACAATAACGGAATAATCTGCCCATCTGTAGAGCCCTGAAGATCCACGGGTATCCGCTTCAGATGTAGCTATCCGTATCCACGGATCCACTGTTGTGGATTGGAGCTCAGATGCGGATTCTACTTTTATCTGCCCAGGGAGCATTAGCTGCTGCTGCCTCTCCCCAGCTGCAGAGAGCACTATTCAAATGTTAAACAGCACAGCACAGGAGCTCAGTTTACTGGCTAGTCCCACCTCTGACTCTAGGAGCCCCAGGGGCCAGTCCCCACACTCCTCACTAGGGCCACCCAATCAGATGACTAGCAACTGCCACTGAACAGCTGAGTGATCTCAGCAGATCCAGTTTCTCTACCCAGCCCAGGCCTAATACAAGTTGTTGAGATCAAGGCCAGGGGAAGCTCTGAACTGCACCTGGAACTACCAGCAATACCCCCTTTTCCCCTCCCTTCCCCCGCACCCCTTCCCAACAGCAAAACTGTGGCAGTCAGACAGATGCTCTGCTCCTATGCTCAAAACTAGAGATGCTGCAAGTCGAGGACCGTGCGGATGCAGAGACATAAAACCTGGCATGCAGATCCCGGATTGGATACTAGTTGACTGATTGGATGCAGATCCACATTTCTGGATCTGCACAGGGCTCTATCCATCTGGGAAGCTTCTCGCTTCATTAAGAGGTCACTTTATGCCATGAAACATGGAGTTTAATCTCACTCCTCAATTTAATCTATTAAATATAACTGGATTTTCTCAGTTTATGAATCCTAAACTATTGCTAGTGCTTGATATTTTGCGACAATGACTTTCACAGACTGATCATGTTCAGTAGGTAGAGAAGTATTTCTTTAACAGTTTGGAAGGCATGCATTTTAATGTCCTTTGACCTTTCCTTAAGTCTTTGGCAGAGAATTTTACAAGGGGCTATGAATGAAGCTAAGTGGTTATACAATAAGTGGTAAATTCCATCATTGATTAGAGCTTGCTTATTTGCTTAATTTGGGCTAAGTTTTGATTTTCTGATTGGATCACCTCTTACTACAGCCATTAAGAGCCATTTAAATATACTCTTGCTTGCCTTCCTCCTTCCCTTGCTTAGTTTGTTGTGCTTTTATTAACGGTTGCATGCCACCTCCACATTAAGCTATGGATTTTAACAGCAAGTTTTGACTAGTTTCTTTTTTTGCGATTCCTCTTTCAACAAGGAGCAGGACTATGCTTGATTTTGGTACTTTTCCTCCTTGAGGATGTTGTAGTTATACTGAAGTCACTATTTAATGGCTCAACCAGAGGTCTGAGTAACTCCTATGTATTGTATTGGACTAAAATCAAGAATAACCTCTCTCACTGCATGCTTCAGAACATATATCAAGACATTTAAATTGCTTCTTTAATCCTTTGCTGACCAGACATTTGACCATAGGAACGGACATATGGGTCAGACCAATGGTTCATCTAGTCCAGTATCTTGTCTTCCAACAGAGGTGAATGCCACATGTTTGAAGGGGAATGAACACAATAGGAAAATCATCAAGTGATCCCCCTTTCATCCTGTTCTAGCATCTGGTAGATGGTTGCATCTCTTATCATTTTGGCTAACAGCCATTGATGGACCCATTCTTCACGTATTTAGCTAATTCTTTTTTGAACCTAGTCTTATTTTTAGCTTTCACAATATCCCCAGGTTGACTGTGCATTGTGTGAAAAAGTACTTCATTATGTATGTTTTAAACCTACTGCCTATTAATTTCATTGGGTGATCCTGGTCTGCATGTTATGGGAAGGGGTAAATACTTCCTTATTCATTTTCTCCACACCATTCATGATTTTAGTAATCTCTTTTCCAAGCTGAATAGTCCCACTCTTTAATCTCTCCTCATATGGAGGTCGCTCCATACCCTTAATCATTTTTGTTGCTCTTCTCTGTACCTTTTCAATTTCTAATACATCTTTTTTGAGATGGGGCAATCCGAACTACATGCATTATTCCAGGTGTGGCTGTACCATGAATTTATACAGTGGCATTATCATATTTTCTGTCTTATCTATCCCTTCCCTCATAGTTTCTAACATTGTTAGCTTTTTGACCAGTTTATATAACTGTCATCCATTCTTATTGTTCTATTTGATTTTTGTTGCCACCATATTGTACACAGTATTTTTTCCTGACTCAGAGGCCAGTAGACAATTTTCTTAGCATATTTGTATGACTTGGCATTTTCACCTCTACAGATTTGACTGAGTAGGCCTCTCCACTCACATTCTGTCTCCTGTTCCAGGGAGTCTCTTCAGGTACTTTTCTACTCTCACCAGCGCTGCAGACCATCCCACTGATGTTTGAAAACCAACCACATTTCAGTAATGCCATTCAGGTCACGCTCCTCTTCCACTACCATGTGTTACAATTCATCCCTTCTGTTTTGTATGCTTCTTGTATTCACACAGAGAGCTTTCTCTCTGGTTTTGGCCACCATGCCTATCTGATTGTTTAGCTCTGGCACCCAATTACTGTTCTGGGATGTACCTCTGATCTCATGGTAAAGAGTTAATGTCACAGGTTCTTTCGGATTGTCATCCTATCGTATCTGGCACGTTTCTAACACCACTCTAAAAGCATTCACCATGCATTTCAAACATCCAAGCTGCATATTCCCTTTTTCAATTCACAACTGTTAAACACACTACTGGACACTTCACATAGAGAATTAGTTATTCTGAATTAATTCTGCAGCAATAACTTCCAAAACAACACCCCATAAAGGAGCATTCAGACAACACAGATTTGTCATATTGCTTGAAAATGCACAAGCACTAGTCATGCTACTCAGACACTACAAGATCAATCAAGGTGTAAGAGCAAGCCCAGAGCATGCCTTACTCAGGAAGGAGGGTGAAGACCACCAGAGATGGAGAGAGGATAGAGGTTAAATGTTGTGGAGGGCTAGCCTGAAGACTTCATTGGTGCACACCCAAGCACCTTGAAAACTTTTCAACAAAAAGGTTTGGTGGAAGCCTAGAACTTGGTCATCGTCTGCCTGAGCAGGAGAAGAAACACATTACTAAACAGAAACAAGCTCTGAGAACACAGGATGCCATAGTCATGGCTGGATTTGGCTGAAGCCGGTAGAACCTACAGGCCTCAAATACTGTCTGACCACAAATGTGCTCAACAGCAGTAGATTCATTCATGGTGGGGACAAGCAGCAAGAAGTGGTGGGAACTAAATTAGGGTAAATGGAAAAATTTATAGTTTATCCTTCAGACGTTAATTCCAGATGTGCAAAGTAATGACAAAATACCAGCCCAGCTACAAAATCTGCCTGCTCACCCTGACCACAGTGATTATGAAAAGAAAGGATATCATCGCTACCCCCCAAGATGAGTTTTGAGAGGTCATTTTAATATCTGTTTAAGAAGTTGTTTTGGCCAGTGTAAGTGAGACTGCAGTACTGTTTCTGGTCATATGCAGTAAGAATCCCACCACACAGTCCTCACACCAGACCACTATCCTTGAGAATGGGAAGTAAAAAGCTTTCCTACTGAACACTTTGCTGGTCCAGCCTCCTCCAGAACACATATTCAACCAGAGATCTAAGGATGTGTGGCTAGGTCCATTAAACGATCCAGCCTCAGAAGCATATTGACAGAAAGTGAATCATCTTATGCCTTTTTCCCTAAAGCACACAGAGAACGTGTTAAACAAGATGGAGGTTTTGAGGCTGAAGGATGGAATTCTGAGGAGCACCTAAGGGAATTAGGAGCACAAGTCCCACTGACATGAATTGGGACCTGTGTTCCTAGGTCCTCTGGACACATCTGAAAAGCCCACACAAAACCCAAAGCAAATGTATCTACTTTTTGGGCAGCATATAGCAAACTTATTTCCTATTGCCCTGTCTGACATTTCAAATATTTTGTGCCACATTTGCACTACTTCAGTGCAGTGCATGTTTTGGAATTCTTAGGGCAAATGCCTACACAAAGCAATGAGAGTTTACAATCCAACAATGGCTTTGGAAATTGTTGCTCTAGTCTCATAGTGCTTTTAAATATTTGGCAGTGTGATTTTGTGACTAAAGAACTGGGTTCTTTTCCTAGCTCTGCCACTAATCTGTTCTATGACCTTAGCAAAATCACTTCCCGTATGTGCCTCAGTTTCTCCCTGTGTAAAGTGGAGAATATGGTTCTTTTTCCTCTCTGTAGAATGCTTTGAGAACTACAGATCTGCAGCGTATAGGAGCTAAATGTAATTTTTAACTTCTGAATAACATCTAAATAACTGTACACTTGCAGCCCTCTGGCTTTTTTATTGCTGTTTTAGTAAGATCTGAATATTAATCACTCCACTATTAAATGCATGGACTGATTCCAGTCAATTGTATCTATTCCTCAGGACTAACACCAGGATATTCCAGTGCAATGGTTTCAAATGTGTACGCATTCTTACTTCTAAAATGCCTTCTGTACACGTCACAGCTAAGCTCATGAACAGCCAGGACAATGACAATGGCTAGTTCACACAGCTCCTTTACTAAAGCCATGTTTGCTAAGCTTCAGTGCGACAAGCCCTGGTGTGGGTTTTCCTTCACACTAAGCAGGGCCAAGGGGACTCAACAGCGAGACACGGCACATACAAGGCAGAGGCAAAGGTCAACAGTCACTCTGTCCATTCAGACTGTGGGGCCAATTGTCACATTTGGGTTCTTTAATGGCAGCATGAGCCCCAAAATACTAAACCACGCACTTTTAAACCCAGGAGCCCAACTATGAAGACTAAGCTGTTTGCCTCCTGCTTCTGTACCCAACACAACATGAACAGAAATGGAGGAGAGGTACAGACCTTCTGCTACAAACAACATTAAGGGCAAGGCAAGGAAAAATGATGATCCAATGTGACAGATAGCTGGTAAATGATCTGTACACATTAATACTTAGGCAACATTAATAACTTGGCAAGCCAAGGCATTCACAGAAGGATAAAAAGTTAGAGGTAAGTAGGTTCTATAGCATCCAAGAGTGGTGTATGTGATAATCCCTAGATCACACTGTCCATGGTGACGTCCATCCTACTGCAGAACCCAAAACCTAACGATTTATAGAAGCTATTCCTTAAGGAGATTATGGGCAGGATCCCACAGTCACAGGATTTACTACCACATATACCATGCTTGCTGCAGAATTGTGATCCACTTTAAAAATACCCATACCTTTTATAGTCATGACAATTACCTTGAAAACAGGACTGTTGTAACTACTGCAGATTCATCTGCCTGAGATGAAAGAACCTGAAAGAATGGCCTCCAGCCACCTTAAATAGGGCCTCATGCTAAGATTGTGAGATTGCCAAATTAAGTATCCATCGCCTCCTCCCCCCAAAACAGACCACCACAGAAGACATGGAATTCAGCATTTTTGCCATGGAATAGTTCTTTGCTGCAGTTTTCCTCACTGGGACTGAGTTCATTCCATTACATTGGACACTGGCAACACTGTTCCATGAACCTAAGCCACAGAAGCTAGTGGACCAGTGCTAGGCTGGCAGCTAAGGAGCCAGCAGCATAGGCTGGCCAACTGGGCTACCTGGAGAACAGCACAGCAACCAAGGAGATGAGCTGCTGAAGTCAGCTGTATGCTTGCCTCCCACCTCTATTCTCATGGGAGGGAAGGGGATCTGGTCTGGACTGGAGGCTATCTAAAGACCATAATGCAAAATACACCCTAGAAAATTATCAATACCTTTTACATCAATGAGAATTTGCATCAATGAGCAACAGCCTGAGGGGGATGGGAGGTAGTGCTGGGAATAGGATAGTCGGGGAGGACAGAGAAAGGCAAAGGGTAATTTGCTGTGGCAAAAAGGTAGCTGTTGCTGTCACTGAGTATCTGGGGCTCTGATTAGAAGACCAATAGTTTTAGGTTTCAATAATGTCTGTAAGCAGGAGGTGTGAGGCCAAGAGTTGGTCTTCTCCTCTACCCAACCAGAGCAGTTGGGACAGTTGGGACCGGAGCAGTCCTTTGGGGACTCAAAGGGATTTAGTAACTTTCAGAGACTCAGATCCAGCCTGACTCTTTAGTTTAGTCCATTCCAGACTGTGCTGGAGGCACGATATCAAGAACACACTGCTGGATATATCTGTTGTAGCAGCATGCACTCTTGCAGGACCCAGCGTGCTCCTGTCTCCACCCAGGCATCTCCCACTGAGCAGCATTGCCATCTCAAGATTTCCCAGTAGAGGGCAAGCCCTGGCTTCGGCTAGTTTCTCAGGTTATTTCAACACTATCACTTTTGTCAGTATAATTTATGTTGCTCAGAGGTGTTAACACACCCCTTTGAGCGACATAAGTTATACAGACGGAAGTGCCAGTGTTGACAGCACTAGATCAGTGGAGAGCTCCTCCCACTGACAGCTGCCACATCTCACTGGCGGTGGTTTATGTTGACTGGAGAGCTCTTCCCTGTTGCCATAGAGCAGCAGCATGAGTGATCTCACAGTGGCACAGCTGTGACGCTGTCAGCTCTCTAGTGTAGACATGGCTTCCTACTAAGGAACTTTGTGGGCTCAAGACAAGGCAGCTTATTCCGAACAAGTAACTCAACAAGTTCCTCCAATCTATGGTCTTCAGGTTCTTGAAAGCACAACCCTTCTCTCAGAGAGGAGAAGGATTAAATTGAATTTGATTTAGATCAACAGCCCAGCCCAGGTGACAATGTAGTGTAGTGACATTGTGTAGTCAGGGCAAAGCGAAGCTATACGGGTAAAAATAATCAAGAGTAGCTTCAAGTAGAGGACTTCTTCAGTGCTAAATGGCATGAGCTCACTCAGCTGGTATTGCCATTAATGAATCTGTTCCGCCCAGAAAGAGGCAGACCAGGATCGCAGTAACTTAGATGCTATTGCTGGAGACGTGACTCGCATGCTGCATCACTCAACCCCACTCTTCCAGTCCGGAGACTGACTTGAACCCAGCTCCTGCACAGAAGTGGAATAGCAAGGCTCCATTAAAAGGACTGCCAGCTAGTATGAAGGACTCCTGGGAGCATCCTTGCACTTCCAGGCACTAGCTATACCACAGGGTGGATGGAGATAACGGCCTGCACTTGCAAGATTGTGTGAACAAGTCAGCCAAATCTACTCCTTCCTGCAGCATTATGAACCATGCTGCCATTAAACAGAAACTGCATTAGTTGGGACCTTTACTGCAGCCATGACCTCAGTGTGAAGGAAAACTGCTGTACACCTAAAGGCCATATGTAAAAGTTCATAGGTTAAAGTCAGAAAGGACGAATATGATCATCTAGTCCAGGGGTGTTGAACTCATTTGCTATGGCAGGCCAGATTTGACTTAAATGTACTTCAGATGTGCCGTATATACCATAAATCGAAATACAACGGCACTCTCACATCGCAGAGTGCTGTGTATCCAAAACTGCACCACATGATACCTCCTCTCTCTCTGTTAGCGAGAAAGTGTGGTCTCGCAGAGTGCAGTCTCGTATATCCAGCGTTCTATGATGTCGTGAGACTTGACACTCTTGCGGCATTGTGGAGCACTGGGTATGCGAGACCACACTCTCCCTCTGTTAGGGAGAGTGTGGTCCTGCACGGCACAGTCAAGGGCCGGATGAAAGAGGTTCACAGACCACATCCGGCCTGCGGGCTGCATGTATGACATCCCTGGTCTAGTCTGACCTCCCACACAATGCAGGCCACAGAACCTCCCGCCCACTCCTGCAACAGACCCTAACCTCTGGCTGAGTTACTGAAATCCCCAAATCATGGTCTAAAGACTTCAAGGTACAGAGAAACCACCAGCAAGTGACCCACGCCCCACACTACAGGGGAAGGCAGAAACACTCCTCCCTGCCCTTCCCCCTTTGGGCCCCTGCCAATCTGCCTTGGGGGAAAATCCTTTCCTGTCCCCAAATATGGTAATCAGATAATCTCTGAGCGTGTTGGCAAGACTCACCCTCCAGACACCTAGAAAAGAATTCCCTGCACCAACTCAGAACCCACCTCATCTAATGTCCCATCACAGGCCATTGGCATATACTAGTCGTCAAAGATCAGTTAATTGCCAAATTAGGCTGTCCCATCATACCATCCCCTCCATAAATTTATCCAGTTCAGTTCTGAAGCCAGCTAGATTTTTGCCCCCACAGCTCCACTTGGAAGACTATTCCAGAACTTCACTCCTCTGATGATTAGAAACCTACATCTAATTTATGTTTCAGTTATGTTTCACATGACATGAACAGATATATGGTTGCTGAGGTGCAGAGGTTTTACCAAGAGCTGTTAATCTAGAGCAACAAGCAGTTTCTCTTGGAAATGTTCTAACCCAGAAGCATGAGAGCCCAATGTAGGCATTACCAGGTGCCTCCAAGGTACATAAGCTGTTTTACAAACATCAGATGACTAAGTATCCTGAAAAAGCATTAGCACATATTTCCCTGTAATGGAAAGGAGAGTTTACCTTAAGCTGTCCCACAACCATGCTGAGTATACAACTGTCAGGCGTGGGCTGGTGGTCTTGTGCTGTGATGCTGTGCTGTATTTTTTGAAAAGGAAGGCTCTACAATGAGAAGGAACAGAACAGGTGAATGGATAGAATAAATTCTAAGGTGGGGAAAACACTTACATTAAACATTACACGGGGAAAATCAGTGAAGTGTAATGGCATAAAAAGCTGAACTATTTTGGAAATAGCAACAAGTTTACATTCTCAGTGCCACAGAGATGCAAATGGTTATCTGTGATCTTCTGAAGACTTTCTACTAAGGAACAAAGTTAATTTTGCAGATAAACACTCCATGAACTCCCTCTTGAAGTGGAAGTCAGATTAGCACCTACTCTTTTAATGAAAAGTATCACCTCTCTGTAGTGACAACCTGGACTTATTCTCCCAGCCCTGGGAAATGCTGCAAGAAATCCTCACCATAGAGGCCCTTATAATCATGTTATTATAGGGCTCCATCTCATGAGCCAGTGAGTCCCCATTTGTTTCTCACTTTCTTTTCTGCATTCCACTTTTTATCATCTTCACTCTTTTTTTCTTTCCTCCTCAGTCATTTCAGACAGATTGATGCAACAGCAATGCTACATTTAGCTGGCTTGATCATAATCAGCTATCCCTTTTTTAGAGGTGTTGTACCCTGTCTCCACCAATGTTCTTTCTTAGGTCAGGTATACTCTGCTAGCAAAATTCAGCAGCACTCATTGGCAATTATGCAAGCTATGCAGAGAAGCACGCATAACTCCCGTTGACTTCGTAACTTCCCTATGGCGCACCATCTCACTGCGCTAATGGGAAATGCATCCCCATTGACAGTGCTATGCTTTTTTTTTTTTTTTTTTTTTTTTGGAGGTGGCTTTATTAGGTTGACTTCCAGATCAATTGAGCACATCTTCACGGCTACTCAATCGAACTGGAAAAATTGATCACTCCTGTCAGTGTAGGCATAGCCTTAATCTAACTAGACAGTGCCTCATATTTAGTTTATAAATAGAGTGAAGCTCTGTTCAATATGAGCTTTCGTACCTTCATGAGCTGTATTAGAAACAAAAGCTCTGCTAATATCACTGATGCAGGTAATGCAATTTGAAATCCAATTCTTGTAGCCTTACCAATAAAGACCACAAACTTTTCTTTTCCCATCAATATAGTGGCTTCTGGCAGGGGGCTCAGAAATGGCAAGTTTAGTCAAATGACCTGGAGGGACAGCTTCTCAGTTTCCACAAGAAGAAATGTCTCCCCTCTATTTTGGAAACTGGTATTTTCTTCAAATATAGTCTGGTTCAGTAGGTACATCACATTTGAATAGCTGGTGAGCACTGGATTTGAGAGAAAAGTTAGGCATGACAATTATACTGTTGGCTTGCAGAAGGGAATGGTCTGCCTACAGTTAATACAGCCTGTCAGTGACGTTCAGTATCATACACAGAACATCCTTGAAAGCACAACAAAAAGCAGCATTTGGAAAATCAACACACACCCATGTTGGAGGCAGGGAATTTTTGCACCCAAGATGTGACACAGACTCCAGAGAGCAGATGTTTGCTATACTGGTGAGAACATGGCTGCCTGACACCAAATGCTATAGTTAAGGTTAGACCAGAACGTTCATTCCAACGCCCTTGCCCATTTTCCTATGAGCCTTGCTTTCCGACTCTTTGAGCTGAATCTCTGCAATTTAGGGGAGCCCAGGCAGGGAACTTCCCAGCAAGAATGCTCATGAGAAACCTGAGGCAGGTGTTTTCATTTTCAAATGCAAGAATGGTCAGTCAATGGGCCTAGGTTTTAAATTCCAATTGTCAGTGTCTGGTAATCAGTGTCACTTTTCTGGCCTAAATTTTCAGCTGGCCTGGGGATGTTTCCTAGTCTGCTCATCTTGCTCCTACCTGGGTGGCAATCCTGCCTTTGCTTTCTGGCCACAGATAAGGAACACTAGATATGCAGAGGCAGTTTTGTTTTGAATTGGATAGTCCCAATAATATAGGATAGAACTGACATGAATATTTCCCAGTTTGAGATTTAGTGTTTGAACAATACAGGGTCACATTCAATACAACACGAGTCCAAGGGAGACGCCAGAGCCACCCTTTGAAAAAATGTCATGCTACAGTTAAGATTTTGTCATGGTTATTTTTAGTAAAAGTCATGGACGGATCACAGGCAATGCACAAAAATTCATGGAAGCCATGACCTCCCTGTGACTTTTACTAAAAATAACAGGCAGCAGCTAGGAGCTGAGCAGAGGGGAAGGAGGAGGTGCAGCTGGGAACTGAGGGGGAGGAGTGGGTGCAGCTGCTGGGAGATGGGGGACTCCAGCCTGGATTACCCTGCCATGGCTTGGGGTTGCAGGGTCACCTCACTGCAATTGGGTGCTCCAGGGATTGCCACTGTTAGAGTTTAGAGCTACCATGGGCAGAGGAGGGACCCCAGGGCTCTGAGATCACCCTGTTGCCTGTGGCTCAGAGCTGCAGGGTCCCAGGCTCTCCCCGCAGTGGCTCAGGGCTGGAGGGTTCCCCCTGCTAGCTGCCATGGCTGACAGCCATAGGTTTCCCTCACCACTCATAGCAATTGGGAGCTGTGGGGTCCCTCCATGGTAGCTAAGAGCTCCGAGGACCCCAGTCATCAGCTGCCACATGTGGTGGAGACCCTGGAGCTCAGAGCCACTGCCGGAAGTAGAGGGATCTTGGAGCTCAGCTGTTGTGGACAGCGGAAGGACCTGAAGGTCTGAAGTCCCCACTCTGCCCATGGCTCAGAGCTCCAGGGCCATCATCTGCACCAGCTTAGAGCTTCGGACTCCATGGTTTCCCCGTGGTGGCTCGGAGCTGCAAGGTCCCTCTGTCACTCATCCTGCCTCTGAGCCACGGGAGCACTG
This sequence comes from Pelusios castaneus, assembly GCA_007922175.1. Lineage (NCBI taxonomy): Eukaryota > Metazoa > Chordata > Testudines > Pelomedusidae > Pelusios > Pelusios castaneus. The sequence continues at coordinate 2,347,139 of ML686049.1, forward strand.
CCATTTACATCAGCTGACAGTAGTGAGTAGGTCACTGTTGCTGCCAGAAGTTCAGAGCTTTGGGATTCCTGCCTCCAATCTGGGGGTCGGAGCTGGGAATTCCACAGCCGTTGTCAGCCCTCCTACGCAGACAGTTTCTGTCTCATGGCCCAAAGGTCAAGGGACAGAAGCTGAAAAGGCTAATTTCACAGAGGTCTTTAGTGATAAAGTCTTATCCCTAATTCCTAGCTCTAGAAAGCTCTGCTTAGTACTTATCAGGGTCTGCTGAGTTATCATACAGCATCTAAGGGGAGAGACTTGGGCTGGAGGTGGAACCGTCAGCTCTAACATCTGCTGAAGTTCGCCTTGTTTTTCAAGAGATGACCTCCAGAGCAACCTACAATAAAACACACCCAAATCCCAGACACTGGAAAGTCTCCTCAAGCTTCTACTGTTCAGAACAGAAACAGTGTCAAGTATGGATTTCTTTATCTGGATGCAGACAAATGCCAGGTCCTGTTCAGCTAAGCTCCTTAGGAAAAGGAACTTTAATGGCACAACTCCTAAAACTTGAAACTGGGCAGCTTTCCCATCTGTTTCCTGTACATCCAAGTAGAGATATCCTTTAGATATGCTCCCTCTCCATCGTAGGAGGTCAGCAACCAAAGACTATTTTTTGAAGAAACATCTTCCTTTGTAGAGGCTCAGGTTCCAGAGTCTTCTGGAGTATAATGGAGCAACAAGAAGCCCACAATAGCAGGCTTATGCAACACATTCTCTCTAGAGCAGTGGTACTCAACCATTGTGTCGGGACACATTACTGTGTCACCACACAGTGGTAAGCGTGTCACAGAGAGCTGGGGGGTGGCTGGATTTGGCTGGGTTGGGTCGGCTGGTGTGTCCTGTAGGTTCGCGATATGCCACCACCCACAAAAGGTTGGGAATCACTGCTCTAGAGGAATAGGAACTTGTGCACTTATAGGCCTTTTATGCACTAAATTAATTGCACAAGCCACCCGGCAAAGAAGAAATTAGAGATTCCAGGGAGAATTAACAGCCCACGGTCTGCAGTAATTAACAGGGACTTTAAGGGTTTCAAGGCACTATTTTCTGGGGTAAATTAACTCCAGAAATTAATAAAACTCGGGGATTGTCTGCAAACTTTGGAGATGAACTGGGGAACAGTTTTCACTTGACAAGAGAATTATGCTACCTGTTGTGAGGGATAGGCAGCAGCTACTTTCATATCAAACAAGGGGCTGTTTAACATGGATTCTGCATCCCTATAGGCCCTTGATTCACTAGAAGCATGCAGTTCCCAAAGGGAAAGCAGAGCAGTCTCTAGAGCTATAATGGACAGTGGAAATCCAAGTCCCATAAAAGAATCGTCACCTCCAAGTAAGCAATGGCTACAGTACTAACAGAATCTTGTCACATCAGTAATGTCCCAGCTAGCCCAAGAAGAGTCTCAGCTGGTGGACTGCATGGTGGCTATTTTCTAACAACTTGGAAAAGCCAAGAAAAGAATACATTCAATGAGGTGAATATCCTGCAAAACCCAGCAAGAGAGAATGCTGAGACAGAAGCACAGGCCAGGTTTGAGATTCTCAAAAGGTCAGAAGCAGAAATATTTCCACACACACAGTGCTAGGAAACATTTCCTAAAGCTCCTGGGTAACTTACGAGCCCAAGACCCATTTTCAAAGTTTTAGCTCCAAGTAACTTCTGAAAATGAGTTTTAGACGCTTTTGAAAATTTTACGTTAGATGTGAGAAACAAGCCAATTTAGATCTTTAGAGGAGTCTCCCAAAACATTTTGTTTAAGAAAAACATTGCACAGACTTACAGAGAGTTTTTCAACTATAGCTGCTTTGCCCTGGTATTGCTGCCCTTCCCACGTAAGGCATGAGGCATCAATCTGAAATAGTCAAAACAAATTTGGTTACAGCTTGCTTGGGAAAGTAAATAAACAATTCCTCTTCAATATCACCAGCAAGGGAAGACTCACCAATGTTTTGTATGCATACAGACTTCTCAGAGCTCTCACTGGCTACATTCAGCTTCCCTAGGAAAAGTGAGGCATGTAACAGTTTGCATGATTCTCTACAGAGCAATCAACTCTGTATGTCAGTTACATACCGGTACTTGCACTACCTCTTGTAACTAGCTCAATGGCTTGGCAGTGTTGCTAATCAGAATAGGAGTCACTTACTACTGGCTGCTAAGTGTCCAAGTAAGGAAATTAGTTACCTAATGGGGCAGAGAGGAAAAACAAATGCAGATGGAGCAAATACAAATAGCAATTGGTTTTTCCTGGTGGTTTGTGGGACTGGGCAATGAAAACACTTCATAAACAGAAGTATAGTGGTCAAAAAAGCTGCTTCAGTTGTGTCAGAGCAGGTGGTGGTTTTTTTCCTGGAAACTAAGGGAGAGGAAGAGAAGTAGTGAAGGATGTCAGATATACCTGGAACAGATGGAGAGCATAAAGAATTTATGCTAACAAATCTGGTAAAATTAGTGACAGAAACTTAAGTGATCTGAAATAGACAAGTCCTATCAGGACCCCTATGTCATTTCAGGGAAGGCCAAAAGCTTTCTAGAGAACCATTCAAATCCTTTTCCATTCTAGTTTTTAAAGTGATTCAGGCAGCTTCCACCTCAGAGCCCTCTAGCCCTGTGGTTTTCAAACTACGGCTTGGGACCCAGTACTGGGTCACAGACCCTCTACTCTCGCCACCAAAAGACTGGAACGCATTGCTCCAAGATGTAGTTGTTGGTTCATGGGCATAAGTGATTTTTTTTAACTGGTCCCGAGGAAAAAAGTTTGAAAATCACTGCTCTAGCCTAATTCCAAAGGGGTAGCCGTGTTAGTCTATTGTAGAAAGACAACAAACAGGACTCTGTTGTCTTACTGCTCTAGCCTGTAAGAGAGGCAGGAAGGCTGCCCTATCTGTTGTCCACTAAAGCTGCTTTGCATGAGCCCCAGAACAAATGGCCACTAGAAGTCTGTTCAAACTGCATCTCCTTAAACTGTCTCCTGTCACTTCAAGGTTATGGCGACACTAGACAGCTTACAGCAGGGCGACTGTGCTGCTGTAAAGTCTCTAGTGTAGCCACTCTAAGATGATAAGAGAGAGGGGATTAATTAACGCACCCCTAACAAGTGGTGACACCTATTTTGATACATAGCACTACCCATGCTGGTGCTCAGGTCAATGTAACTTATGTAGCTCAAAGGAACGGCTTATTCATACAACCGAGCAACCGAAGTTATACCAACGTAAGTGGTAGTTTAGACATAGCCCAATAAGCTGGATTATATGAAGTATGGAGCATTTAAATCACTTTTTTTAAACAGAAAAATATCCTTGATTTAATTGTCTCAATCTAATTGGAAAATTTGCACTATATACTATGCAATGTACAAGTACAGTTTTCAGTGTCATTTATATTAGGAAAAACAACAACAGTCCTGTGACACCTTAAAGATTAACAGGCATAGACACTCTGATGAAGTGGGTTGCAACCCACGAAAGCTTATGCCCAAAGAAATTTGTTAGTGTTTAAAGTGCCACAGGACTCTCATTGGTTTTGCTGTATACAGACTAACTCAGCTACCCCTCTGGATCTTATATTGGATTTTTTTATCTGCGGAGCACAAGAATCTGGGATAGACAAAAGAACATAAAAACTCTATTTATTCAAAATGGTATAAAACTTGTGTGCCTTCAAAAAGCTTGCAATTTTAACACAGAAAAGTTGTTTAGCATTTCAAAACAAAGTTCAAATTTGTTAAAGCCTTCTGTGAGCAAGCATGCATAATTTAATTAATATAACATTTAAACAAAATTACAATCCATGATCCAAAATTGTAATTCAGTTACCTGAGTCCCATCATTAAAAGTGACTGAGGGTGCTTTTAAAGGTGTTTGGAAGTGCTCAAGAAGAAAAGCCATCTTTGAATACCTATCTGTTCCCCAACAAGTATTGGATTGCACTAAGCTGAGTGATGAGAACAGGTAATTCAGCATCAGTAGAAAGAAATTAGAGCTGTTAACAGTTGCACCTCTTCTTTCAGTGTCTTCATTTTCAGTCAGACTCTCTACTTGAGATTTCCATTTCTGAAGAGCTGGTATTTTTTCAGTATTAGAGAAAAACTTGCTGAAATGAAGACAATGGAGTCTAACAGAATTATTGTGTGCAGAAACCCAGTAAGAGCCAATTGCTCTGGTGAGAGCGGAAACTGGCCCACATCAGGATCAAGCACATGCTATAAAGTGCCATGGTATCAAGGTGTGAGATCATAATGCTCTCAAACATGCATCACAATTGTAGTCAGAAAGTTTATTCAGTCTTCCAGATTGCAACAATGTCATGTTCAGTTGCTGAATCCCTCACTACAGAACCGAGTGCTATTGCTACTGGCATCCACACCTAAAGCAATTCCTCAGCACCGTCTTCACACCAGAATTTGTCACTTTTGGCAAGAATCAACATCCTGTCTGTAGGATTTGCAGATTTTCATTAACTGGACACTTTGAAGAAGTACTCCATCTTATGTCAGGAGGTATGACACAGAAACAGCATAGTAAGTGACAATTTCCGACACATTCTCACCTTCTAATCAACTGATGTGAATGAGTCCATCCTAACACTTGCCCTCCTTCACCCTGCCGTATGTATATATACACCTCTCAACTGTAGTTTCCACTTTATGCATCTGACGAAGTGGGTTGGAGCCCACGAAATCTTACACCCGAAGAAATTAAAGGTGCCACAGGACTCTTGTTTTGGCATAGTAAGTATGATTTGATATTCTTTCCTTCAAAGTCTCTTGACAGTAAATTTAGCTGGTGTGCAGACCAACCACGTTATTGACAAAGATTTCCTCATCTTAGTCATGCTGGCTGTCACAAGACTAGTCGTATGACATTTATATGCATGCATTCCCTTTGACTGTCACTAGCCGCGGAACTCAAATACTCAGATGAATGTGAATGAACCAAGATAGCAAGGCCTATCATACAAGTAAACAACCTGTGTCTCAGCCATCCTTGACAATACCTGGTAAACATTATATAACCTCATCTGACAAGATTCTGGGGATGACAGTGGAGCACAAATAGAATACAGTAAACAATATGGTGATTTCTGTGAATTGTCAGTTACTGTGTGACTTGGGATTGTGATTGTCTGGGGGCTGTTTGTACCACTGTTCTCTGCTCAGCCCTGATCAGTTTCAATCAGCTATGTGATCACCCTTCCCCTGTGTGCTTAACAAGGGGCAAGGGCTGACCTAGGCAGAGAAGGCCTTAAAAAACCAGTGGCTGAGCAACCAGGGGGAGCTTGCAAACAGGGACTGCAAACAGGGGAGTTTGAGAGGGAGGTTGTGCGAAGTTTGTGGTTTGTGGAGACACTATGGTGAAGAGGAGCCGCACCGCTTGTGCCAGCACTGCTTCTGTCTCCTCCGCCTGTGCATGTATCCAGACAGACATACTGACCATGGATCTCTCTACCCAGATCCTGGCGTAGACTTGCAAGGACTGTGGCCTGCATTTCCCACTCTCGGACAGTCAGGCTGGGGAGATCATTCAGTGTGACAGGTGTCTTCTGGTGGAATCTCTCAGGAAGCAGGAGGGGGAGTTACAGGAGAAGGTGGCTAGGCTCAGGAGTATCCATGCCCTGGAGAAGTTCCTGGATAGTATCCATGAGGAGACATGCAGGGATGAGGAAACTATCCAGGTGCAAAAGACTCCTGCCACACCCTCGGAGAAGGATGAGATGGCTCAGGCAGAGGGTGGACACTGGCAGCTGGTTCTTCTGGCAGCAGACAGTGCTCCACCCCTGCTCCCATTCCACCTTCTGTTGTGGTGAAGAACCGCTATGAGGCGCTACAGACGAGTGATGAGGTGGAAGAGGAGAAGCCATGCACCCCTGAGGTTGGGAGGATCACAACCGTCACTCCCAGGAGGAAACGTCGGGCTGTGGTGGTTGGGGACTCTCCTCTGAAGGGGACGGAAGCACCCATCTGTCGCCCTGACAAGGCCTCTCGGGAGGTGTGCTGCCTGCCGGGGGCCCGTATCCGAGACGTTACGGAGGGATTGTCGAGAATCATCCGTCCCTCTGACTACTACCCCATGCTACTCATCCATGTGGGAACCAATGATACTACAAGAGGTGACCCTCAACAGATCAAAGGTGACTACAGGGCTCTGGGAGCACGGGTGAAGGAGTTCGGTGCACAGGTGGTGTTCTCCTCGATCCTGCCAGTCAAGGGTAGGGGCCCGAGCAGAGAGAGATGCATCCTTGAGGTGAATGCCTGGCTGCGAAGATGGTGTTACCAGGAGGGCTTTGGCTTCCTCAACCATGGGGTGCTGTTTCAGGAAGAAGGACTGCTAGGCAGAGATGGACTCCACCTACCGAGGAAAGGGAAGAGCGTATGTGGAAGCAGACTGGCTAACCTACTGAGGAGGGCTTTAAACTAGGTTTGAAGGGGGAAGGTGACCAAAGCCCACAGGTAAGTGAAATTGAGGGAGACCTGGAGGAAGGGATGGAACTTGGGGGTGCTGGGGCTTTAACAGCAGGAATAAAAGAGGGTGGTTGGAATTGGGGGGGGGGAAATCAAATAATTGTTTATGTCCTAATAAAGTCATAATACCTCAGGCGAGTGGGGAAAGAGGACACCAGGAGAAATTGCAAGGAGGAAGATGCGACAGGAGAGAGAATCGACAGGGCAGAGTAGGGCAATGGGCCCGGTATTTTAAGTGTTTGTACACAAATGCGAGGAGTCTGGCAAACAAGCAGGAAGAATTGGTAGTACTGGCACAAACAAGGAACTATGATATAATTGGAATAACAGAAACGTGGTGGGATAACTTGCACAACTGGAGCACTGCCATGGACAGATATAAATTGTTCAGGAAGGACAGGCAGGGAAGAAGGGGGGGGGGTAGCACTTTATGTAAAAGAGCTGTATGACTGCTCGGAGCTCCACTGTGAAAGTGGAAACAAGCTGGTTGAAAGTCTGTGGGTTAAGTTTAGAGGAGAGTGCAATAAGGGGGATGTCGTGGTGGGTGTCTACTACAGACCGCCAGACCAGAAGGAGGAGATGGATGAGGAGTTCTATGGACAATAACAGAAGTTTCCAGATCGAATGCCCTGGTTCTTATGGGTGACTTCAATTATCCTGACATCTGCTGGGAAGGTAATACAGCAGTGCACAGGCAATCCAGGAAGTTTTTGGAGAATATTGAGGACAACTTCCTAATACAAATGCTGGAGGAACCAACTAGGGGCCTTGCACCTCTAGACCTATTGCTCACAAACAGAGAAGAATTGATCGGGGAAGTAGAAGTAAATGGCAACCTGGGCAGCAGCGACCATGAGATGGTAGAGTTCAGGATCCTGATCAATGGAAGGAAGGAAAGAAGCAGAACACACACCCTGGACTTCAGAAAAGCAGATTTTGGCTCCCTTAGGGAGCTGATGGGCAGGGTCCCTGGGAGGCTGATCTGAAGGGGAAAGGTGTCCAAGACAGCTGGCTGTATTTTAAAGAAACCCTGTTAAAGGCACAGGAAGATAACATTCCAATGTGCAGGAAGAACAGCAAATGTGGACGGCGACCAGCGTGGCTTAGCAGGGAACTCTGCGGGGAGCTGAAACATCAAAGGGAAGCTTACAAGAAGTGGAAGCTTGGACAGATGACAAGGGAGGCGTATAAAGATATTGCTCGGGACTGCAGGGATAAAATCAGAAAGGCCAAAGGACAATTGGAGTTGCAGCTAGCAAGAGATGTGAAGAATAACAGAAAGGGGTTCTATAAGTATATCAGCAACAAGAAAAGGATCAGGGGTGGTGTAGGTCCCTTACTGAATGGGGCAGGCATCCTTGTGGTGGAGGATGTGGAAAAGGCTGAAGTACTCAATGCTTTTTTTACTTCAGTCTTCACAGGGAGGGCCAGCTTCCAGGCTACTACACAGGATAACGCGGAATGGAGAGAAGAGTGGCCCTCAGTGATGAAAAGTCAGGTTAGGGACTACTTAAAGAAATTGGATGTGCACAAGTCCATGGGGCCGGATGAACTGCATCCAAGGGTGCTGAGGGAGTTGGCGGAAGTGATTGCAGAGCCACTGGCCATTATCTTTGAGAACTCGTGGTGAACAGGGGAGTCCCGGAGGATTGGAAAAAGGCAAATATAGTACCTATCTTCAAGAAAGGGAAAAAAAAGGAGGATCCGGGTAACTACAGACCCGTCAGCCTCACCTCAATCCCCGGGAAAAATCAAGGAGCAGGTCTTCAAAGAATCCCTCCTGAAACACTTGCAGGAAAATAGAGTGATCAGGAACACTCAACATGGATTCACCAAGGGCAAATCGTGCCTGACCAACCTGATTGCCTTCTATGATGAAATGACTGGATTTGTGGATGCGGGAAGAGCCATTGATGTGGTATACCTCGACTTTAGCAAGGCTTTTGATACGGTTTCCCACAGCATTCTCGTCGGCAAGTTAAGGAAGTATGGGTTGGACGAGTGGACCATAAAATGGATAGAAAACTGGCTAGATCAACGGGCTCAGCGGGTAGGAATCAATGGCTTGATGTCTAGTTGGCAACTGGTAACGAGTGGAGTGTCCCAGGGGTTGGTCCTGGGGCCGGTTCTGTTCAACATCTTCATTAATGATCTTGATGATGGAATAGACTGCATGCTTAGTAAGTTTGCAGATGACACCAAGTTGGGGGGAATGGTAGATACTCTGGAGGGCAGGGACAGGATCCAGGGAGACTTGGACAAATTGGAACACTGGGCCGAAAGAAACCTCATGAGGTTCAACAAAGACAAGTGCAAAGTCCTGCACTTAGGACGGAAAAATCCCATGCACTGCTACAGGCTGGGGACCGATCAGCTAAGTAGCAGAGCTGTAGAAAAGGACCTGGAGGTTATGGTGGATGGGAAGATGAATATGAGCCATAGTGTGCCCTTGTTGCCAAAAAGGCCAATGGTATAATAGGCTGCATCAGTAGGAGTGTTGCCAGCAGATCGAGGGATGTGATAATTCCCCTTTATTTGACACTGGTCAGGCCGCATCTGGAATACTGTGTCCAGTTTTGGACTCCCCACTACAGAAAGGATGTGGACAAATTAGAAAGAGTTCAGCGGAGGGCAACGAAAATTATTAGAGGGCTGGGGCACATGACTTATGAGGAGAGACTGAAAGAACTAGGCTTATTTAGTCTACAGAAGAGAAGACTGGGGGGAGATTTGATAGCAACCTTCAACTACTTGAAGGGGTGCTCCAAAGAGGAGGGAGCTAGGCTGTTCCCAATGGTAACAGAGGACAGAACAAGGAGCAATGGTTTCAAAACTGCAGCTGGGGAGGTCGAGGTTGGAAATTAGGAAAAACTTGCTCACTAGGAGGGTGGTGAAGCATTGGAATGGGCTACCTAGGGAGGTGGTAGAATCTCCATCTTTGGAGATTTTTAAGGCCCGGTTAGACAAAACCCTGGCTGGGGTGATTTAGTGGGAATGATCCTGCTTTTTAGCAGGGGGTTGGACTAGATGACCTCGTGAGGTCCCTTCCATCCCTATTATTCTAGGATTCTCTGATTCTAATATAATGCAACTGCAAAAAAGGCTAATATTTGGGGTGTATTAACAGGAATGTCATATATAAGACCTGGGCAGTAGTTCCTCCACTCAACTCAGCACTGGTAGAGCAGTGTCTCCAGTTCTGGGCACCTCACTTTCAGAAAGAGGTGGATAAACTGAACAGAGTCTAGAGGAGAGCAATGAAAAGGATAAAAGGTGACATGACTTATGAGGAAAGATTAAAAACTGGAGTAGGTTAGTCTTGAAAAATGAGGGACTTGATAAAAGTCTTCATATATGTTAAGGGCTGCTATAAACAGGACTGGTCAATTCTTATCTTTCCTTCCATGAAGATGGAGAACAAGAGATGGATGGACTTAATAGTCGGCAAGGGAGATTTAAGTTACTTATTAGAAAAAAATTTCTAGCTCCAAGGGTAGCTGAGCTTCCAAGGGAGACTGTGGAATCCCCATCACTGGAGGATTTTAAGAACAGGTTAGACAAACACCTGTTAAAGATGGTCTATAGTTACACCGCAGGGAGTTGGACTTGATGCTCTCTTGACATCCAGTTCAGCATTACATTACTATGATTCTATTTGAGCACTTCAGTCTTCTTTTCAGAACACTTCACCCAGGAGAGCCCCAGGTACTGCAACTCCTGGTGGGCAGCACTTCAGCCTTTCTGACTTGTGACTGTTCGGTAGATGAGAAGGCAGTACTGCTTACAAGCACAGCACTGGCTATTACCTTGCTGATTTTGTGTTCTAGTTTGTAGTGTTCTCAAAACAAAAGATGAGGAAGAGGCCCTGAAGGCAGTCTTTTTTGGCGCAGATGAACATTAAGCATGAAACCCCTCAGAAAACTCTGGGTAAGTCAGATTCTACAGAAAAGTAAAGAATAACCATTTACAACTAAAATTAAAAGAAAGCTGGGTAAGTAAATGCAAATGTAAATAAAAAAGATGCAATTTTTTTCAAGATAATGATTTTATCTGATCTGCTGTACTTTGCTACGATACACTACATTGCCTTGCTGCTTCGAGGCTGCTTCTTCTATCGGTTCATATTTAAGGCAGTGAAATACCTGTCTTTTCCCTTCTGTTTGTCATAATCACCATAATAAACTGCTTTCATATAAAAAATATTGGCAGTATCCATCAAAACTTAAAACATGCTCTGCATCTTGTTGAGCTGCCACTTAATGACTACTTCTGTCAGGACCTGCCAACTCATACTGGCCTCAGAGGGTTTATACTCAAACAAGGCCATGTTTTGAAAGAACAAAAAAGAGTCAACCCTACACTATCCACCCAATTGTGTAGGTGACAAAGTGACTGCCTGCTGAGTGCTTCGAGGGAGGGCCATCCACTGCCCCACTTCCTCCAACAAATCATCATAATTTAGGCTTAAAATCAGTCAAAGGTGTCTAACCATCAGAGGGCTGAAGTTCTGGAACAGCCTTCCAAGGGGAGCAGTGACGGAAATAAACATAACTGACTTCAAGACTGAACTTGAGAAATTTATGGGATAGCATGTAGCCAACCTGTGACTGTCAGCAGCAAACATCTCCAATGACTGGAGATGGGACACTAGATGGGAAGGGCTCTGCATTACTACAGAGAATTCTTTCCCAAGAGTCTGGCTCCTCACATGGTCAGTGTCTAATAGATCAGCATATTTGGAGTCAGGAAGCAATTTTCCCTTGGGTCAGAATGGCAGGAACTGCTTGGGTTTTTCACCTTCCCCTGCTGCTGTGTGTGAACCAGACCTCAAGGAGTTCAGAGACAAAATGTAGTCTCTTTCTAGCCACAGATTCCTGCTCCCCTTTCAGAGTCAGCATAGAGCCCAGATGATTCAGAATACTGTCTCCTTCATTTTGGTTCCTGTATGACCAAAACCTCAGTCTATTTTCTTTAAATGTCTGTTGCTTTAATGGTCACCGAGCAGATTGACTTGGATGCCTTTCTGATCTTTCTTCATTTACAGAGAAAGGAAAGTCTAGCTTTCTTGGCATGGTCTGAGGACTCTAGTATCTGCCAGGAAAGAGGTATTTGGGTTTGAGTCTTCTTTTGTCAGAGGACACAGCAGTACAGGCCCCACTGCACAGAGCTGGTGGAGGAGTTGTTGAGTAATCCTCTTGATAAACCCAGTTCAGGAGATCTCATGGGCCCAGGAAGACAGTCTATCGATTACTGAAGATTCTGGCTGTCCTTGCTTGTGGCAAAAGTGGGCAAAGAGTAAATGTTGGCTGATTAAGGGACCATATTCTGTAAGGATCCATAAAGAAGATACAACTGCTGAAGCAGCTCTGTTGATTTTGGACATCGTCTGTGAATATATATAGGAGGCTGACTTACACTTGTCTGAGTTGTGGTAGGGGCTCCTTGTAGTTAGTAAATATAGTAGCTGAAGGAGGGCCAGAGACACAGAGCAAGAAGCACTGGTAGATGGGACAGTCTGCTGAACTCTCATGCATCCTCTGGAAAAACAGATGCATCATCCAAGGATCTTCCATACAGAAGACCCAAGAAATGGAGCATCCACCATGCCCGCTGATACCTGTGTGTGAATGGCAAAGGTCAGGCACTGCTCGTAGAGGTGGTACTGGTAAGTGTTTGAGGGCACCCTCCCTTAATTGGGCCTCCTTGGTAGTAGTCACTCTTCCTGCTTCCAGGAGGAAGCTGCTGTCCATGTCCTGTTGCTGGGTGAAGGGGTTCCACCAATGCAAGGTTTAAGGGAGAGCACCAGAGTGTACACACTGCCTTTTCATTCAGTAGTTTTCTCTATCTTGTGAAGGCTGTAGCTGAGGAGTGGCTACGATGGAGGTGAGAGCAGGACAATTCCAAAGGGGTTTAATTTAGGGAACCCAATAAATAATATGGAGCCTTGTTCTCTGAAGAGATATATAGTACGAAGTCTAAGAACCATATACTGGAGCTAACAGGCAGAGCAGGGACTTACCAGAAAGAAACCAAACTCCATCTGATTGGCAGGTCTAAACCTGCTTCCTATGCACCCAGGAAAAGGAAAACCCACAGTAGTAATGGAAAGCCTGGATGCAAGGTATAACAGATTAATCCCTATGGCACTTTTCACCACCTGCTGTGTAGGGAGCTTCCTGGCACAAGCCTAGAGGCAAAGAGTCACAGAAGACAAAAGAGAGCAGAGAGTTGCTAGAGCTTGGATATGGCTCTGCTCAGTGCTTGAATGGAAGACCACCACAAATAGGACATTCAGGCATAATACTGGTGGTGGCACAGTCTTGAAATCCTGGAGTGCACATTTACCAGTCTGATAACAAAAAAGGCAGCTGTCCTGTCCCCAGCATAATCTAGGGTTTATAGACATTGCTCCTGATACATCTTTGTGTTCCCAAATTTACATAATCCATCTTACCCCACTAAGTAGCAAAACAAGGCAGGCATGGAACTTTCGTTTCTCCATGGGACAACCTATGCTACAATCACCGCCGACCACCAGTGGGTGCTATCATGAGCCCAGTTGCCCAGAAGCCAAAAACTAGGCAGACAATGCTATGAAGCAGTGCTAAACGTGAGAGGGGCAGGTAATAAAGGGTAATGCAGCAAGTGTGACACAGATGACTAACATTTTGGACTGGGCAGGTGGAGGGAAACATCAGTTTTCCAGTGCATTAGGTACTTACATATATGGCTCCTAAATGGGTCCTGTCTGTATCAAATAACTGGTAGTAATGCTGTACAAAACTGGATCCAATCTGCTCCCAAATAGGCTTGTCTCCCATTCTGAATCCTCAGCCAGAGCCAGTAACTGTAAACAAAGCCAAAAAGAACAGTTCATAGATTCCAAGGCCAGAATGGATCACTGTGATCATCTAATCAGACCTCCTATATAGCACAGGCCGCAGAACTTCCCCTAAGTAATTCCTATGGCAGACCTTTTAGAAAACATCCAATTTTGATTTAAAAGTGGTCAGTGCTGGAGAACCCACTATGATCCTTAGTAAACTGTTCCAGTGGTTAATTGCTTTCACTATTAAAAATGTACACCTTAGTTCCAGTCTGAATTTGTCTTGGTTCAACTTCCAGCCACTGGGTCATGAAATACTCATTATTAAATATTTGTTACCAATGTAGACACCTATAGACTGTAATCAAGTTACCCCTTACCTTTGTGACTTGAAAGAGCAGCTAGACACTATGTTAATATGTAAATAAGAGATAAGTCAGTCTTTGGGCATGTTGATGCCTGCCACCATGGCAGTGTAGACTCTGTATAGACCTATTCAGTAAATGTGAGAGCATTTGCCCGTTCACTCAATTAGTCTTAGTCCATCTCCCTGAAAAGTGGAAGCCAGCATCGACTGGAGATATACTTCCATCAGACAGAGTGTCGTGAAGATGCTGCACTGCACAGACGTAAGCACATCAACATGAGATATGCTAGTTACATTATGTAAATAGCATATTTCACATTGAGCCAGTGTGGCAATGTAGATCAGGTCTTAGACTGGAATCTTCTAGTGCAAGAACAAATAGCCAGCCAAGAACATACTTCTCGCACTAGGCTTTTAAACCACCAGATCTGTGCTGCTGCAATACTGCAGCCCTACTGCAGCGTGCTTGCAATTGTCGGATACTTTTGCATTTAGAGAGCTCCTGCACTTCTCTGGCACAGTGCCAATGGAGAATAGAGCTTTTGACAGTGCTGATAAAGTCATTTCTGCCATTCAGTGATGGCCATTGGGATCAGACTAAGTCATGGAGGTCTTGGAAACTCTCATTTCTAGGTACCTCCTGCAACTTTCCTGACCTTCCGTGACTTTCCACTTCTATGTATGCTGGGTCCCAGGATACATAGAATTGGAACTCTTCTAGCACTAGGGCCCAGGAGGCAACTTCTGACTGCAGGGCCAGCAGGCGGCGGAATCCCTCAGGTGAGTGTTGCTGTTGGGGGGGGGGGGGGGTTGCCTGAGGCAGGTGGGGCAGTATAAGTGTTACATTTTGTAATACTTTATAGTTAAAAATTACACATTTTGGGTGACTGTAACCATACTATGATTTTATTCATTTTTACCATGACTGTTCCATGATTTTTCCCTAATTTACCATGAGTTTGTCTGATCTCTACCTGCTTCCTCTGGTGTCCCAAAGAGCAAATCTACAGTCACCCTCTCTGTAGCCACACTTCCACCAATAACCACAAGGCGGCAATCCCCTGTTTTCTGGGGCAGCTGTTTGCTTCATTAAATATCTCTTGGGCCAGTCACTACCCACTACCTTCTCTTCTGCTAGGCAAACTAGCCCTCAGTGGAGTTTGGTCTGCTCTTGCAGTACCAGATGTGAGCCAATCTGAAGGAGGGCAGCCATTATACACTGGGATCTAGCACAAAGGCTCCCTATTTAAAAAATGCAAAGGAGAAACCCGACGTAACAGACATGAGCTAGAAGTACCGTTAAGGATACCAGCGCATGGTAGTCACTGCCTTATAGTCAGCGTTCTCTTAGCACATACAACAGGAGAACTCTATTTTCTCCAGAAATGACCCCATCTGGTGCAGTGTCCCAGCAAGGATTAGGACTGGTATCACATGGCCTAGAGAGTATGGAGACTCACCAGGTCAAAGGTGGGAGCTATAGCATAGTTTGAGTTCTATATTGGGGAGCCAGCTCCAGGAATGCCAGTGGAGCGAGCTGTGCAAGTTAGGGGCCAAATTCCACACCTGCCCATGGCTTTCCACTGGGGGGAACCAAACTATGGGAGGAGCAGAAACTTTTTTTGCCACTTACAGAATCCGTGAGTTTGCCATCTCGTTTTGGCCACAGTTACAAATTGAGCCCGTATATCTAGCCTTGATCACTGATCCTGGGCTTTCCAAGCATAAGCAAGTATAAGAACAACTAGAGTCCACAAAAGCAGTGCTATGGTGTTTGAGATCTCAATAGGGAGAGGTAGGCCCAGATGATCCCTCATAAAAGTACTGGCAGAATGTTCTATGGCTGTTCTAATGGAGGTAACCTTAAGAAAATATTGTGGGTCAAGTATGGGATAGATAACCCATCCTCCCTTACGTGAGAATTGTCCCCAGAACTAGAATATTCAGGACAGATCTGGTTGACATGTTCTGGAAATGAGCCTGAAGGCATAAAACATACATTAATCCCTGATTAAAATGAAACTGTAGATAGAGTCTAAAACAGAGGTGGGCAAACTATGGTACATGGGCTAGATGCAGCCCGCTGGAGGGTTTCATCAGGCCCTCCAGATTGGAAGTAAGGTCGGACAGCATGGTGCAAGTGTCATATGTGGCGTCAGGAAGAATTCAATACATTTGAAAGGAAGGTGGGACCCCTTGAGCTGCATGCAGAGTTAGGTTGGGGACAATGGCTTAGTTCTCTAGCTATCTCTGAAGGACCTGCAGAATCAAAGAAACAATCCTGATCCCTTGTCTCTCAAGAATGATTGATGGGAAGCATCTCCCAACACATGTGAAATGGAGCAAGTTTGCCCATACACATGATAATTTATGTTAAAATACACGCACGCACAGAAAAGAACAATAATTAAGTTTAGTAGCTAGAACTCTCATACACAGGAGAAGGTATTTCTGTTGAGTTTTTTAAAAATAACCATATAAGCCATATTTGTAGCTAATATTCACTTCCAAGTTCATCACCAAATTCCTGAAGATACAAAGTCATAAGATGTGAACTCATTAGCCAGACTTTGTATAAGGCTCAGATGAATCTTCTGTCTTTCTCCAAAGTCTATTCAACATTAGTCCCCAAAAGAAAAAATGAGACTTTCTGGAAATTTGGTAAATTGCCTTTTTCACATTTAGGAACAGGCAAGTGGTCCAATTTTTATGACTGAGTGGTTCCAATAACTCATCTAGGAAAAAAAAAGAGAACAAGACCTCTCCTCTGATATACTGATAAATCACTGCACACTAATCCTCTCCAATCTTCTCTTTTCATGCCCCCTAAAAGTTCTCCTTGTTCCTCACAAGGGAAGAATCTCCTGCCTACTTCAAAGGATCACCATAGATTACCCTGAAATTTTTATCTGCAACACAATAACATCGATGGTACAAAATCTCTGAACCTAATACAACTCTTTTCCTACTTGACAGTAATGCTTGGTCCTGCCGTAAGTGCAGGGAACTAGACTAGAAGACCTCACGTGGTCCCTTCCAGTTCTACAATTCTCTGAAGAGGGCAGAGAAGAAAGTGTAAGATAAAGTATTTGGTTTCTATATGCAAAATGCTTGGATACATCCTCACACTGCCCAAAGATTACCTCTTTTCCTTGACTACTTTGCAACTACCTGAATCAAAAAACACATGAAAGTAACATCATCTTTCCCTGGATGCTCAGTTCTCTCATTAGGAACAGTCATGCTACAATGTTCTTACAAGAACCAGTAGATTAAGTTACAGTAAACTAACTACTTTGGGGCATTTAAGCCTTATTTCATAGGCTTAAATGACAGTTAACACCTTTAGTGCACAGAAGATATGCTAGCTTTGCTCTTTGTAGAGCGACTTAAAATATAACACTTTCCATCCAAAATGATCCCAAGGCTCTTTATAGTCCATGCACAAACAGCATTTCATCCACAGCTAAAAACTCCCACCTCTGGGGTGAAGTGTGGCTACTGTTGAAGAGCACTAGCTATGCAACTGTTGAGGACAGAAAATGAAAAAAAGATAACTTTATGCAGGAAGTATATTTTTTGTTCTTGAGAAACACCTTGAAGGAAGCCCAAAATGTCTTCCTGGATACCTTTTGTTGACTTTGTAAATCAACACACATCAATGAAGTACTGGGCTTTGGAAATAACAGGTTATGTTCAATTTTTAACTCACCACAGGTGGCGCAATCAATACCTGCAACTCATCCAAGTATCTGGGGTGAACTCAGCGACAAATTGATTTATAAGGCACATTTTCAAGCCCAGGACATCCACCTTTGGATTAGGACTTCCAGTACACTCAAATTCTGGATTTCAAAAGACTAATCTTATTTTTAACCAGAGACAGTAAACACCCAAAAGCAGCATAGAGAATGTTAGAGATATCACACACAGAACATGGGTATCTTGCTTTCCCATTTAATATACTACCTCAGTTTTGCCACCGAGTAGGCTGGCTAGCACTTGCCACTTTTGACATGCAACCATAGTCTTGTTTATTGATGAGCGTATGGTAAACTACGGAAATTTTTTCAGTTTTTCACTTATGAAATTTTTCAGAGTTTGCCGTTAATACAACAGACATTACTATGGTACATCAATTTAGTTATTCACACCATTCTTCCCCCTCACCTTGAGGGCAGCTCTTGGAAGGAACACCCATGTCCCTCTACTGGTCCTGCACTACAATTCAGCAGGGTGAAAGAATGAGAATGCATTTCCAGTAGCTATGTACATAATATAAGCTAACTATTTCAAGACCTGTGCGAACTTTAATGGCCTGCTTATTATGAAATATTGAACGAGGATTACGACTTATCTTTATATCTGCAGTGGGTCAGCAATGCATGGCCTGATTTTTAGAGGGGCTGAAGACTTGCAGCTCTCAGTAAAGGCAATGGGAATGCAGAAACAATGAGCACTTTTGAAAGTCAGTGTTTTAGCAGAATAAATGTTTCATGTGTGTGTCAGCTCATGAAAACCTATATCCGAAATTACCATCATGCAGGGTAAGTACAGATTCCTATTTAGAATCCCACTCAGTCCCTCAAGTAGGCAAGTTGTTTTGCCTTTTGTTCCAAATATTAAACAGGATTTATTTTCTCACATAGCCTTCTACACGGGGAACAGGCAGGAGTCACAAAGATAGCTGAATTTTTCTGAGGTTATTAAGATCCAAGATGAACACTGAGCTAAAAAGCATGGAGGTAGATTGTGTAGAAAAGAATTTACTTCAATCAAGTGCAACTATTTGGGTTGAAGGCTGAGAGTGGCCAGTATCTGAAATTACCTTGTGATGTCTGACTGGGAACCCTTGAACTGAGTTCTCATTGTAACAACCTGACTAAAAGGTCTTTAGGAGGAGAAATTCTGGCTTGGGACAATTACACTGGCTTTTTCTGGAAGTTAGCCTCCAAACAGCAAACAAAGCAATATCTTGCTGAGGTTAAAGATTTGACAGGATGACACCCAATTGCTAGGAGAAGCACAACGCCTAAAAACCAGTCATGCATACTGCCAGCTAACCAAACGCTGCTAGGCCTACATCTGTCTGGACACTGCAAGCTAAACAAGATAGTAGTCTGAATAGACCCAAAGACCTCGTTCATGTATATGCCACATGAACTGTACCCTAGAGGGCAATGCTTTCATTGGCATATGAATTTGTATGATTCCCAAATACCTGCCTGTTTTAAATCACTCCAATGTAAAGCTAGTAGCAGGTATTTATATTAAGAGATGACCGGCACCTGGCACACACCCCTACCACATTTTGCTGCAGCTAAAAAGATTAGCTAATCTGTAAATTGGCTTATTTCTAAATGAAATCTTCTCTCACACGTCACATGCAGTTATCCTCAAGAATCAACTGCACCAGCAGTATCAATTTAAGGGCAAGCCATTTGCAAATACTGTTGCAATCTCTTTTTACTCTCAGCTAAAACTTGCAGTCCCTATTCTCCAAAATGTACAAAGACCCTCCTCCAACAGCTCCAGATGGATTCCATTGCTCTTGAAGCTTTACAAAATCTTGGTCTGAAGTCTCAGATGGCACAAACATTAAATGGTTTTCATTCTAGGCTTAAAATAGGACAGACCCTGCAACTTTCACTACAGGGATGCTACTGTGACTATAGTTGTTGCTGGACTTTATCCTATGCACACAGCACATACCTAAAACTGAACAGTGAGGTGGATTGCACTTGTTATACTCTTTTTTCAAATGCATTTAGTACTAGGTCAAGTCAAACAGCACAAATATTGACAAATATTTTATCAACTACACATGCATAAAAATCTACACAAAAAAGTGAAGCTGTTGAATACATCATAGATTCATAGAAATATAATGCTGAAAAGGATCTTGAGAGATCATCAAGTCCAATCTCTGTGGCGAGGTAGGATCAAATAAATCTAAATAGTCCCCAACAGGTGTTTGTCCAATCTGTTCCTAAAATCCTCCAACAATCGAGACTCCATAACCTCCCTTGGAAGCCTATTCCAAAACCAAACTACGTAGTTAGAAACCTTTTTCCTAACACCTAACCTACATCTCCCTTGCCCATCACTTCTTGTCCTACCTTCAATGGACATGGAGAATAATGGGTTACAGTTCTCTTTCCAACAACTCTTAATATATTTGAAGACTTACCAGGATTCCCTTCAGTCTCTTTTCTCAAGACTAAATATACCACCCCCCCTTTTTTTTCTTTTTAACCTTTCTTCACAAATCATGTCTTCTAAACCTCTTAACACTAGTGTTGCTCTCCTTCAGACTCCAATTTCTCCACATCTTTCCTAATACGTGGTTCCCCTGCACTGGCATATATTTGCAATCCACCAGAACACCCAGATCCTTTTCAGCTGTACTACCATCTTGCCACTTGTTTCCCATTTTGTAGCTGTGCATTTCATTTTCCCTTCTTAAGCATGGTACTTTCCACTTGTCTCTATTA
The DNA here is from genome assembly GCA_007922175.1 of Pelusios castaneus. Classification (NCBI taxonomy): domain Eukaryota; kingdom Metazoa; phylum Chordata; order Testudines; family Pelomedusidae; genus Pelusios; species Pelusios castaneus. Next base: position 2,367,334 of record ML686049.1, read on the forward strand.
AATTTCTTTTTATTTCTGATCAATGCTCCGATTTATTAAGGTCATTTTGAAATCTAATACTGTCCTCCAAAGTGGTTGCATCCCCACCTAGTTTGGTGCCATCTGCACCTGTAAACTTTAGAAGCATACTCTCCACTCCATTATCCAAGTCATAATGAAAATATTGACTAGTACTGGACCCAGGACCAGACCCCTGTGAGACCTCACTAGATACGCCCTCCCACTATGACAGCAAACCACTGATAGTGTTTGAGTAGTCTTTCAACCAGCTGTGCATACACCTTATAGTATTTTCATCTAGACCACAGTTCACAAGTTTTGCTTATGAGAATATCATGTGGGACTGCATCAAAAGCAGTCATATATCATCTCTTTTGCTTTAACCATCGACTAGGGCATAGGCCACTGACCCTGTCAAAGGAAATTAGGTTGCTTTGCAATGATTTGTGCTTGAAAAATCCATGCTAGCTATTCTTTATAACTTTATGATCCTCTAAATTGTCCTTATCAAGTGGACAGTCTGGTTAATTTGAGCTATCGCCATTCAGTCCTCAAAGCAAGTCACTTCTGCTGTGATGAACTTTCGTTACTTTTGTGACTCAAACTGAGCAGATTCAGTCTAAGCTGCCTGCTTCTGTGGAATCAGAGAGCAACTGGTGGAGACAAACACTTGATCACCCTGCTTTAGTTAGGCCATTATTTTTCATTGGGCTCTAGAGGATATTGAGAGTACTTTGCGCCCCAGCCTGTGCTTTGGATATATGTCTTTCCCAGATGATGAAGGCCAAATACAGTGAGAAAAGCATTCACAGCTGGAAGAGATTGTCAAAGACCCTAAGATGGTTTGGAGGGTTATTTGTTCTGACTTCTGTGGTGCTCCGAAGATTAACCAGTACCGGGAGACCCTAGAAAGGCTAAGGAAGAGGCATGAGCTACAGTGTTTTCAGAATGCTGACAAGACTTAGCTCCATCTTACATCCAGTTCTGCCAGAGCAGTCGAACATCTCACCTAACATTTAGTAACCTCAGGTATGGCTGAGGGGGAAGAAGCCAATACTCACTCTGGAGAAGAGAGGAAATGGCAGACAGTTGAAAGAAAAACAAGATGTGGCAAGGATTATCTGTGTTCTTGAGGGTTTCTGGCATTAGTTACTTGAGCAGGGCTTGACAAAATTGCTGCCCAGCTAGAAGCCAGCCCAAGAACTAAGGCATCTAGCTGGAATGTACCACCCACTGCCCAAAAAACCCCAAAACCAAACAAACAAACAAAAACAAGCCTACCACCAGTTTCCGTGGCAGTGTAGAATGAAAAAGCCCCTGCCACTGAAAAAACTCTGATGATGACGACTGTTGCTGGTGGCTTTAAAAAAAAAAAAAAAAAAAGGCTCCAGGAAGCATTCCACTTATAGGCACTATGGTGAAATGCCTGGGCACCATGGCAACCGGTCACCAGGATTTGTCAAGCCCTATACTAGGTCTGTAATCTAGGGGTACTATTTGACCTATGGGTGCCGCTCCCCAACCCCATCGCTGCTTAGGTTGGAGACCCTTTCTTTCAGATGTGGACCTTGCTAATGTAATCCAAATGTTTATACCCTTAAGACTAAACGACAGTGCAATCTGCACAGGGTTACAGTTTCTGGATAGAGTAAGAGAGTAAGCTGTGAAGAATACAGCAGCACATTTGTAAGCAGTCTCTCTCTGCAAGCAAAGCAGCACTGCCCTGGGATCAATTCTCCATTTGGCTTCCGAGTGAAGTTGAAGGTGTTGGATTTAACCTATACAACTCTACATGGCGTGGGACCTCCCTGCCTGCCTCTCCCCATAATAAACTGCCAAGGAGCAATCTGCAGTGCTCAAGTTGGAGCCCCAGCCATGTATGAAAGCAGCAGCTGCCAGCAGAGCATTCTTTTTGAGAGGCACATGCCAACTCTACGAGACTTTGCTTACAGCAGCACAAAGGAGGCGGAGCTGGGATTGCTTTACTGTTCTGCTTGATAACACCTATAAATTACACTTCTAGGATGTCAGGCTAGCTGTGGCATGTTCTCTTCCTGAAGCTAAGTAGCAGATTACAGTAAAGAAAGAGTCATGATGAATAAAGACATTACCCAGAGCTCTTGAGAGCAGTAGCTTCTACTCCAGAAGGTTTCAGAAAGAGGAACAGTTTTTCAGTCATGCTGCCTCTCATAACAAACAAGAAATCACACAGCGGTCCCTCCTCAGTTAAGTCCCCCAGACTTGAGTGACACATCTACTCTCATTTACTATACTCTTGATCCTAGCTGCCAGCATGTTACATTATACACACAGCCCTTCTTTCTGCTCATGCCGTGTGACTAATACTGTATTCAGACTTGTCACTTGGGAGAAAGTGGATGAGGTAATATCTTTTATTGGACCAACTTCTACCAAGGGAAGGTACAAGCTTTTGAGATACACAAAGCTCTCCTTCAGGACTAAGAAAGAAACTTAAATCTTTTATATGTGGGGAATTCCAGAACCTCCAAGGAGTTTTAAAGTTAGCATAAGTGGGATCTTTGGGACTCAGGGAGAGACTAGTTAGTACATTCCGACTCTTTTACCTGCATACCATTTAGACAAACTAACAAAAATATTTCCATCTATAATACTCTACTCTTCTGTAAATCTGAGTATGAGAATTTAGTGTCTGATTTAAAGATATTTACTTCATAAATTTTTATGAGATAGACAATTTGTGTTTTAATGCTGATAAGCTTTAATTTTTTGAACCTCAGTATCTACTAGAAGTTTTTCTTAGCTGATACCCACTCATAATTTCACACGAATATGAACATTTAAATTGATCAAAATAAAAAAATGCTTAAAATAAGCACTGTTCATATCTGTTCAAAGTACAAAGATTTAATTCTGCCAAGCTTAGGTATATGTAATCAGTCTGTGCAATTCATTTTTACAGAAAGCTGTTAAGACAAGAATAATGATTTAAATAATTTTCTGGGAAACTGGCCTTTAACATCTTTTAACTATGGAAGCTAAAATTGATATGTAATTAATTCTTATACTTCATGGTGTAAAATGACTGCAGACAATTCTCTTCAGTGGACATGAAGAACAGCTGATTCACAGTCCTCTTTGCAACAGCCTTTAACGTATTTGAAGACTTACCTGATCCACTCCTCAGTCTTCTTGTTCTTTCCCTAGCCTCTTCCCCATTACTAAACTGCTAGCTAGGCTGACTGTGTGAGGACTGCTTTCATCTTTCTGAGGTTCAGCAGGGTGTGGATAAAACCAATCCATATTCTTTGAAATTTTGCTAAACACAAGAACTTTCTTCAACATAGTTGCACAGTCTTGATGGCTACTACAAAGATGTTAAGAAAGAAACCCGCCTGAACACTTAATTCTCAACACTGAGAACTGCAGCTCGGCTGTAAACAATCTATTACCCAGTTGTGAAGATACTAGTTGCATCTGATGAAGTGGGGTCTAGCCCATGAAAGCTTAAGCTCTACTAAATTTGTTACCCTTTAAGGTGCCACAGGATTCCTCATTTGTTTTTCAACAATATCAACTTTTACTTCTATCAATGCTATGGAGAATCATCACCTTTCCCCACTTCCAGCCACTTAACTCCTATCTGTGAAATACTTATTTAGTCTTGAAATTGAAGAGCAAAATCTTTAATAAAAAGACGACAAGAAATTTCTGCTGGAAAGTTAACTCCTTCCAGAACAGGAAGAATCCAAGGTACATACCAGATTTTCCCTTGCTCTGAACTCCCTGAAACTGAGGTGCCTGCCATTTTTGTCCCCAATACTCTTATTCTCCTCTACCCTGGCCCCAATGCTCAGCTTCTTCTTCCTCTTTTCTGTGATACAAATCGGACAAGCAATACAAGGCACCAAGCTCCATGATGCACAAGAATAAGATGAGTTGTGAAGTAGCAGGAACCTTAGGCCTTCGCTACACTTACAATCTGCGACTTTAACTAGCCTAGCATAGTTTAAGTACCAGGCCGCCCTATGTGGACAGTTATAGCAGTTGAGTTTATTCTAGCTTGGCAAAACAAAATAAGCTCTACTGGTACAGTGGCATCTACAATAGGACTTCTAGTGGCATAACTATGTCAACAACAAAAACAAAACTCACAGCTTACTTAGTTACACCAGTAAAATTTGTAAAGTTTAGACCAGACCTACCAGATCATGGGGGTAGGAGGGGAAGGAAAACGTCAGCACTGGTGAGTAGCACAGAAGCATTGTTAAATTCATAAATAACTGACAAGAAAATAGAAGTGGGAGAGAAATGATTTTACAAGATGAATTTAAAGTGATAAGCAGTTAGACTAAATGACAAAAGTCGAGTTCACTTGTAACCGATAAAACTATAGAACAAAAGAGTAAAGTTACATTTATGACACTTCAAATATCAAAATTAGCCTGAAGAAGCCTGGTTTGTGCAGTTAGAAATAACTGTCAAATACCACCCACTGGATTTGGTCATTTAAAACCAGAAACCCTGATTTTATATTTGGAGAGGAGAGTTGTACGTGTATTGCAATAACTCCCACTTGTGCCTGTATATTGTTTTCAGCATGCATACTGGTTTGAGTAGGCACCCTATATGTGGATGACAATCACAAACTTAAGTAGAGTTTGTAAGTGCTTTCTCTTATTTTTTCTGTAGGTAACCTGCAGGTTTTTCTTCATGTTCTAGTTTGTAGCTAAACTATATATTTTAATCTGCTCCAGTAATCCAGCCATGATGGAAAATGGTGGCAAAACTTGATCTACTAAGAACATAAGAATGGACAAACTAGGGGCTAGGCTTACCAGGCTGGTGGCACTTCCCACAGCATAGCATCGATTGTGCGAGTTTGATTGAGCATGTCTTTACAGATGTTCAATCAAAGCCAGAATTAGTCAGAGGTCAATTTGTTCAGACCTACCCAGCAAGTATCGTAGAGCTGATTCGACAGGAAGGCATTTCTCATTGACTCAGTGCTATGGAGACCTTGTGGTGAGAAGGCATTAGGCAGTTGAAGGGAGATAAGCAAGTTACTTAAAATAACTTGCATATCTCCCTTCAACTGCCACCGAAATCCTCCTCTCCCCACACCCCGCCCCCACCATAAACCAGCCCTGGGTCAAACTAGTGGTCCATTTAGTCCAGTATTCTTTCTTCCAACAGTGGTCAATGCAAGTTGCTTCAGAGACAACGAATATAACAGGCAATCATCATCCACTCTGTGCTTCTGGCAGTGGATGACAGTTCCCTCTCTCTCTAAAACTACCAATGATCAAGAAATAGTTTAGATTTCTGCCACTTATGGACATTTAAATGAGCTTTTTCAGCAGTTTCTCTTTTTAAGAAGAGGTACTTTAATCAAGGAAATAATTACCAGACTGCTCCAAAACACAAATGTACAGAATGCACTAACATGCAGTGTCCAATTAATACTCTATCTTAGCTGAACTATTACGGAATCTAGTCATCCATAAAGCAATCTGTATATAAAGAGGGAAAACTGACTCAGTTAAATCTGGTTAGCTACAGCGGATCTAATACACTGACGTAATATTTGAATATTACCAATATGTTTTAAAATATTAATGTTACCAAAATTCAGTTCTTACAGTTGAATACCTCCAATAAAACTTGCATAAAACTCCAATCCAGATTAAAATTTCAAATGCTAGGCCTGAAACACTGTTTCACTGCCTCTTTTAAAGCAATATTTCTGTATATTCTCTTCCTTACTGATGATCTTTAGAATATAAAGTAATATTGCTTTAAAAGAGGCAGTTCTACCAAGAACTATTTCTGAAACTTTCTCCTGAGAATTTAGAAATAAAAACTCCATTAACTCAAATAATTAAAAACACTTTGGTCTTTGTGTCATATATAACCTGTCCGACAGGAATGGTCCCAGTCAGAAATGAAGGAAAATGCCTAAAAACTCATTTTCTAGGCTCTGGATGCAGGCTCCCATCTAACCCCAAAAAGACAAAGGCCTTGTTGCTATGGGCAGGTGGGAGGTAGCCTTGAATTTATGAATAAGGAAGGTTACAGTTACAATATCCTCCTAACCTGTTTGTTTAATCTCTAGTACAAAGAGGCCTCTCAGCAAAATGCACACTTACATCATCAAAACAACAGAGTCCTGTGGCATTTTTAAAGACTAACAGATTTATTTATCACATGAGCTTTCATGGGAGAAAAATCCCACTTCGTCAGACGCTTTGAAGATGGGAAACTTACGAAAGCTCATGCGATAAATAAATCTGTTAGTCTTTAAAAGTGCCACAGGACTCTTGTTTTTCTACAATAGACTAACACGGCTACCCCTTTGGAAATTGACTTACATCATAAGTTGTTATAAATAGCCACCTGCCATGATAATCAGCATTTACCTCCATGGTTTGGGGAGCTGACATTCACACTGAGTATTGTGGGTGCTCTCCTAACTAAAATCTGTAGAGTTCTCTTGCCCACCAGCACTTGTTCTTGTACTGGTTTGAAATTCACCCCTCTTATTACGTGTTGGTGGACATCTGACAAGCTGTAGGTTAGGTGTTATGAGGGATTTCAGGTACATTTTTTGTTTTTCAACAATACAAACAATAGGTTGCTTCTGATCACGTAACATGGGTAACTAGAGAAAACCATCCACCACAGAGACTATGCCAAAAAATGTACATTTAATTTAGTACCTTACATTACCTTCACAAAACACTATACCTATGTCTTCACAACATATGTGTACTGAAACCATTGTTCCCATCTTACATACGGAGAAGAAATAAATACAGAAAGTTACTTGCCCACAGTCACAACTCAGCAACACTGATGGAATTAGAACTCAGGATTTCCTCATTTCCAGCTCTATGCTCAATCCACCACACCACCTTTCAGATACAGACAGAAATGAAATGCAAAGCACTGGGAATACTGGAGAAAGAATTATTGGAAAGGCAGTCAAAAGAAACAATGAATTATTGTGATTCCAAACAGCAGTTCTCTGCAGAACTACATGTATAGTTGAGTGATCACAAGACAGGACAGACCCCAGTTAAAGTAACAAACTCATGCTGGGATGGAAAGGATTCCAGAAATCTGAATGTAATGCTTTCCAACAGGAAGAGTATATAAACAACAAGAAGCTGAGAGTAACAAAATGTGGCTGTTCTGAAATATAATTTTAAATTCATATAAAGTTTTTAAAATTCTGAAATAGATCTGTTTCATGTGGCTATTTTTGTACTAGTTACCTGGCAGACTAAGGAACCCTTTCCTCCTTTGTGAATAATAAAACAGAAGAAAGTCTTCAAAACAAGACTCTAGAATTGAAGCTTTTCGGATCTGTCTATTAATAGTACTCTCTTCTTGTCCCATGTAGGTGTCCAAGGTTAGATTAGTGGTCATGGTCTCTTGCTCCATGAGATAAACACTGGCCCCTGGAAAAGGATAGAGACTAACTCAAAAGTGAGCCCAGCAGCCGATTAGTGCCACAGTTAATCCCATCAATTTGCTCTCAGCTGGAAGTCTTCTGGCTACAGCTGAATTGCTGGGAATAAGAGCTAGTGAGAAAATGGGATAAGAGCCCTTACAACAGATTTTTCTTTTTTTAAGAAGATTATGATGAACATATCAAAACATACTGTTGGATTCTTTTTAAAAGTCAGACAGATTTCACCAACAGGCTCTCTGGAGACAGTGATATCACTTCAGATGCTTGCGAAAGGGGTTATTATTTTAAAACACATAAGAATAACCATACTGGGTCAGAACAATAGTCCACCTAGTTCAGTGGCCAGTACCAGATATTTCAAAAGGAATAAACAAAACAGGCTTATTTATCTAGTGACACATCCTGTCACACAAACCCAGCTTCTAACAGTCACAGCTTAGGGCACCCAGAGCATGGGGCTGCATCCCTCACCATCTTGGCTAACAGCCATTGATGGAGCAATGATCCATGAGTTTATCTAATTTCCTTTTTAACTCATTTGTGGGGGTTCACAACATCCCCTGGTCTCAAGTTGACTGTGCATTGTGTGAAAAGTACTTATTGTGAAAACCTGCTGCCTATAAATATCACAGGATGACCCCTTCCTCTTCTATTATGTCATGTATAAAGGTAAATAACATTTCTTCATTCACTTTCTCCTCACCACTCATGAGTATATAGTACTCTATCAGATCGCCTGAATCACCTCTCTTCCAAGCTGAAAAGCCTCTCTTCATGTAGAAGCCATTCCATTCCTCTAACAATTTTTGTTGCTCTTAATTTTTCCAATGCTAACATAGCTTTTTTGAGATGAGGTGACCAGACCTGCATACAATATTCAAGATATAGGTAGATCATGGGTTTATATAGCAGCATTATGATTTTTTCTGCCTTGTTATGCATCTCCTTTCCAATGGTTCCTAATATTTCTAGCTTTTCTGAACTGCTGCTGCACAGTCAGAAGATTTTTTTGGAAAACTATCCATAGACCCTAAGGCAGGGGTGTCAAATATGTGGCCCGTGGGCCAGATGCAGCCCGCCAACCTCTTCCATCCAGCCCATGACCATGCTCCATGGGACCATACTCTCACTCTCTCTCTCAGGAGTGGGCGGGAGAGAGAGGTAGGTAGGTAGGTCTCGGATACCAAGTGCTCCGCAATGCCATGAGAGTATCAGGTCTCATGACATCATAGAGCACTGGGTATGCGAGACCACACTTTTTCCCTAACAGAGAGAAAGAGTGTGGTCTTGTGGATTGCAGTTTCGCATACACAGCACTTCACGATATTGCAGGAATGCCCCAGTATTTTGATTTATGGTATGTATGGCCCACTTGAAGTACATTTGAGTCAAATCTGGCCAGCCATAGCAAATGAGTTTGACACCACTGCTCTAAGGTCAGAAGGGACCAATATGATCAGCTAATCTGACCTCCTGTACAATGCAGGCCACAGAACCTCACCCACCCACTCCTACAATAAACCTCTAACCTATGACTGAGGTTAGTAAAGTCCTCAAATCATCATTTAAAGACTTTAAGGTACCACAAATCCACCAGAAATTGACTAATGCCCCATGCTACAGAGAAAGGTGAAATGATCCATGACAACTCCAAGATCTCATTCTCAAGTGGTAAAAGCTAATTAGCCACCATCATTTCATATGTATAGTTGGGTTTCTGATTCCCAAAGGGCATTACTTTGCATTTATCAACAATGAATTTCATCTCCCTTTTTTTTTTTTTTTTTGGCCCAGTCACAGTTTTGTGAAATCCTTAAGTCTTTGCAGTCTGCTTTGTACTTCCCTATCGTCATTAATTTTGTACTGTCTACAAACTTTGCCACCTCACTGCTTCCACCCCTTTTTCCAGATCATTTATAAGTATGTTGAACACCACTGCCCCCCATACAACTCTTTCAAGCACATTGCTATTTGCCCCCTTTGCTGTGAAAACTGACCATTTATTCCCTTTTAATGAGTTATACTTATCCATGAGAACACCTTCCATCTCAATGTCTGATGGCTTACTTCATTAGACAGCCTTTGGTTAGAGACCTTTGTGAAATCCGAAGAACACTCCATCCACTGGATCATCCTAATCCACACGTTTGTTGGCCTCTCACATCATTCTAATAGACCGGCGAAGCGCAATTTCCCTTCACAGAAGCCATCTGGGTGCTTCCCAACACATCCCACCCCGCCGTGGATCCGAGACTTCGGCTGTGCCGTGCAACCCAGTTTGGCCGCTGTGGCAGTTAGGCCGATGGCCTGTGTTTGCCGGAACGGCCCCTGGACCCTTTTAGGGGTCGGCGGTACTGGAGCTGCCCTCCCGAGGGCCGACTGGCTCCCCACCGCCCGCAAGGCTGCAGTGTGTCAGACCGGACACAGCGCCCAGGGCTCACGGCCAAAGGAGCTGGCAGCGCCCCCGCACCCCCATGCCGCCGCCAGGCCCCGGGAAAAGCAGCCCCCGCCGCAGTGGAGGGCCCCGCCCCGCCCCCGCGGAGCTGCCCCCCTTTCAGCGTGCAGGGCGCGGCGCGCTGGGCGGGAGACAGGGAACCGCCCGCTCTCCGCTCCCTCGGCCCGGGCCCGGCCCACGGCTCCATTCCCCCCGCCCACCCGGGCCCGCACTCACCAGCGGCTCCCACTATGGCGGCAGCACCGAGCGCGGCCTGAACCCACTGAGCCGCCTTCCCCCGCGCTCTCCGCCACGACACGCCCTCCGCCCCGCAGCACGCCGGGAAGGCGAGTCCTGCCACAGCCAATGACCTGCCGGCTCAGAGCCCGCGGACTACCATTCCCGGCGTGCCACTTCGTGCGCACAGCCTGACGGAAAAGGCAGCGGAATTGGAGAAGGATCGCTCCTCGCCGGGGGATCTGTTGGGGAGCCGCAAAGCCTTGTAGGATAGTGGTGGAGCGCGGCTGCTACTCCTATTGGGTCCGGTTCAGCGGCTCACCAGGACCGGCCAAAGAGAGCGGCCCCTGAGTGCAGCATGGGGGCGGGAGCAGGGCAGGCTTGCCCTTGAGCTCGCAGCAGCTCAAGCCCGCGGTGTCCACCAGCTGCCTCCGAGCCCGCTCAGTGCGCTAGGGTGACCAGAGAGCAAGTGTGAACAATGGCCGTGGTGTCAGTGTGCTATGCTTGTGCACTAGGGCTACCAGAGAGCGAGTGTGAACAATCAGCCATGATGTCAGCACTCCAAGCATGTGCACAAGGGTGACCAGAGAGTGTGTGAGCAATCGGCTGTGGTGTCAGTGTGTTACACCTGTGCACTAGGGGGACCA
>ML686049.1:2383107-2452323 GCA_007922175.1 Pelusios castaneus
GTCACAAAGTGGGATTTTCTCCCACGAAAGCTCATGCGATAAATAAATCTGTTAGTCTTTAAAAGTGCCACAGGACTTTGTTTATCATGGTAGCTGACACTCTCATGGCATCATGGAGCGCTGGGTATCCGAGAGCTCTCTCTCTGTGTTTGGGAGAGAGTGTGGTCCCCTGTAGCACAGTCACAAGCCGGATGGAAGAGGTTCGACCCACAGGCTGCATGTTTAACACCCCTGGTATAAAAACGTCTCTACTGCCTTTTTAGTTTTAAATGCAAGTAACTGGGTTGTGTTTTGGTTTAGGTGCAGCCCATCCTTCTGTAGCCTCCTCCCTTCCCCAAAAGTTCCCCCTTTCCTAATAAACCTAAATTCCCTCTTTGTGATACCACTGTTTCATCCATATAATGAAACCATGCAGTTCTGCTTGTCTAATGGACCTTGTGCATGAAACTGGAAGCATTTCAGCGAATGCTAGCATGGAGATCCTGGACTTTAATCCCTTTCTTAGCAGCCTACATTTGCCTTCCAGGACCTCTCATTGAGTGCATCTACACTTATAAATTAGGTCGACATAAGGAGGCTTAAGTCGACCTAAACTACTCTGCATCCACAGTGGGCTTTCCTTAAGTCGACTTAAGGAAAAATTAAGTTGACTTAATAACATCTCATTTTAGGTCGACTTAAGCCAGTGTGGATGGGGATTAGCGCCTACATTGATAAATTGACTTAATAAGGTCAAAAAGGGGCTATGTCTACACTAGAAAAGTTGTCGACTTTTGTTAAGTCGACAAAGTTGACCTTATAAAGTCGACTTAACTTTTCTACTGTAGACATAGTCATTGGTAGCATAAACATAGGTGCAGAAGAGGCACTTTGGCTAATGCCAGCATTGTCTGCCCATCTTTTGATTTCAAAAGGAAATCTGCTGGTAACGCTGAATTGAGACAGGAATATAGTGAGCCAACCCTAAGGAGCTGTTTTACAGTTAGTGCATTACTCTCACCCACTTACCCTATAACCAGTCCAAAATGAGGGTAATTGCAATAAGACAAAATCTAAAAGAAAGAGTTTGGCACCCATTGTCTTTTACAAAGGATTCTAAGGGACTAGTTTTAGGAATTTGTGGATACCAATGCCAAAAGAATCCTCTACCAACATTAAGCATTTGATTTTAATTGCAGATTTGAAGAGACCAAAAGGGATTGTGCACAGGTTAAGTGAACATACCTTCTCTAAATGCAGTGGGATTTACAAGGCTCTTCCCCTGCTTGCTGTGCTGAAAACTAGTCCCCAGGAAAAGAGGAACACTCCCATCAACTTCACTCTGGGTTTTCTGATAGGAGGTGCTGTGATTTACAACCTCAGCCCTGCACAGAATTTAGCTAGTGAGAGAGGTTGCAATGGAGCATTTTAGGAAGTGGCACTGTTTCAGCAGAATGGTAAGAAAGGCATGAAGGCAGGTGTGCATGAAGAGAATCCTAATTCAAATTGGAAAATGTGGGCTCTATATATATGCGACAATGGGAATCAATAGCAGAAGGGCCTCCCGTCTTCAGAATTATGTGAGAGATATGGCAAGTTACAGTAGCTAAACTGTGAGAAAACTAATACAGAACACAGATTGCAGCTGTCTCAACTGCATACCCAGCTTTCCTCATAGTCTCTCTAAAGTAATGCTTACCTTCACTCAAAGAGGTATTATGAGGCTGGAGCCAGTGTGTAAGGGATTGAGAGACCTCACTTCTTACATAGAAGAATCATAGAATTATAGGTTAGGGTTGGAAAGGACCTCAGGAAGTCACCTAGTTCAACCTCCTGCTCAAAGCAGGACCAAAAACAGAGGATGGAGATACCACCACGTGCTATAGAACTATTAATCATGGTGAAACAGCATTACATAGGATTATATCTGATTCAGCAAGTCAGTTGTTACATTCATGCTGCCTAAAAGGTTCCCTCAGTCTGTATAAAAGCACACAGTGCCAGATTCTGATTTAGACTAGGACCCATTGCAAAAATGAACTAGACCACTGCTGTTGTAGACAGTCCATGAAAACCATCCATGCATTACACAGCTCAAATAGGAAACATAACAAAACAAAATAGACTTTATTAAAATTAGGCATGTTAGCACCTCAGTGTAACCTGGAGAAATGGAAAAGTCCAGCAGTTAACCAGTCCAGCACTCCAAAAGGCTGAACGTCCTGAAGTGTATTACAATGGTAGAAAAGTACCATGACTATTACAACACGCACATTCTATACACTCTCAGGCAGCTAGGATGCACAAATAGTCTCATTTACAATATACAAGAGAAAAAAAAGGAGACCTTGTGCTGCCTATTGTCTTGATAGAAGCATAGATATCAAAATGAGAACCAATTGACCACCTTAACGCTAGTTAAATCAGACAGCATAGCAAGCATGTTTGCCAATCCTTCCCCCATGAAAACGTGGTACAGATGCGACTTGCACTGACGTCTGCACAATAGACAGCCGCAGCCTGAGCCAGGTATCAGAGTGGAAAAATAAATTAAAAGTATATGATTTTTAGTACATGACGATCTCTAGTATCTTCCTGGTCAACCCTCTGAGACAAAAGGCAAGAGAACCCACCAACACATCACAGTACCTGCTGCACCTACTGAAGTCTGGCTGAGCCACCTGAGACTGAATATGGGAACGGGCATGTGCCAATGGCCAAACCCCCATGTACCTTTCAGACTCAGTTGTGCCAGCTATGGGGACAGAAGGAACTAGGCAGTCAGCTAAAAGTTAGCCAGTGTTACAAAGATTTCAGCATTTCCAACTAAGATGCTATTTACATTTAGAAAAGAGGTGTAAAATCTGCAGTCCAATCCACTTGCATGTAATGTAATTATGAAAGTTCTTAAAATCCCAAATCTGTAGTTAATACATTTAACTTCTTCCGCTCTAAACTGGCTGAAATGCAGTCTTTGGGCATTTTCTGATGTAATTATAGGGCATGCTTGTGGTGAACTGTTCTTTTCTAATGTGTGCCACTGTCCAAATGCAAAGCACTAAATATAAGTATTAAGGTGGAGCCACTCAGGTGAACCAGACCTCCAGAAACACCAAATTACCAGTTTCGCTGGCTTTCTAGTAATAATCTGAAAGTGTCCTACTAGAAGTAGATGCTCAGGCCAAACTGGTAGCATCACCTTCCCTCTTCTGCCCCCAATTTTTCTGGACAATTTTGTTTTATTGTCCATGAAAAGTGAGGGATTAACACTGGCTAGAACCAGAGACAGTGCAAGCATCCCATACTAATGGCTATAAATAATGCTTTTCAATCATGGAGCATGCCAGGCTACTCCAGTTGGAGGCATCTCCTACACCATAACTACTAGTTGTGCCAACTAGATTAAAGCAAGCAGCAAGGATTCACAGAGTCACTGGAGATTAAACCCATTTCACTTGTGATCTAAGCCAAAATTTCAACCCAGGTTTTTGTGAAGAAACTAGTGTTTAAAGCCCAATATGCCTGTTAGTTACATTTGATAGAGTTAACTGTTTAGGCCAATAAGACAGGCTGTAGCCACTGAATGCCAACAAGGTGAGAAGTCATTATGCCAGATCAAAATAATTGTTAAGAGGGTTGAGAGCATCAAGACATCTGTGGCTCTGTAACAACTATATGTGCAATGTAAAGAGAAAGCAATGACTACAACATACAGTAGCACTCTTTAGTTTGAAAAGATTTTCACACGTAGAAATGGTGGTCTTTTATGGCATCAGTAATCTATTGAAGAAGCATCATCCTGATAGGGTTGCTAAAGTTTTTCTTGTATCTTTGTTTAAGGAGGCCACACAAAACACTGTTTTTTAGTTCTAGGCAGGATACATCGCCAATTATGGTTTTAAACATGCCATTCCAGGGAGTAGCATGACTGCTACTACACATGTTAACATTGTACTAAGTTTCATTCACTTGTTGATGCTCTTTGCCCTACATCCACTTAGTGGTAACATGGGTCCTGTCTACAAGAGTTTTGCAAATGCTGTCACAACACAGGGACAGCTCTTCCTGAACCAGGAGCCTTGGGAGATCTAGTGCTAAGAGGGCACTCACTGGCTGTCATCAACATTTGAAACACCATGTCATTGATGCCAGCCAGGTCACAGAGCTGGAAATGGAGTGGGCAGCCAGCACCCACTCCACACTTGGGTACCCAGTGGTGCTTGGGTGGGTGCAGTTGACACGGCCAGGATGGAAAGGACAGAGCCTGGTGATCGCTTCCACAACAAGGAGCTTCCCAGTCAATTAGTTTATCCTATGTGGGCACGTTGACTTGTCCGAGGGCTGGCAATGTGAGTTGCAGGCTGTGCCAGGTGCTCGGGTGGCTCAGCTCGGCCACTGGCACCCCACAGGCCAGGGGGATTATGGGCTGGATGTCTGGGCAGCTCAGGGATCAGGGATCTAAGAGGCAGACCCCAGTGCCCCATGGCCCGGGATCTCAGAGGCCAGGCCGCTTGCGGGCCCCAGCGTTGGCGGCGTGCAGCAGCCGGTCCTTCTCACGGATCTCCTCACGGAGCTGGGCCTCGGCCAGGCGCAGGCGGCGGATGCTGCCCTTCATCTCCTTCATCTTCACCTGCAGCAGGGCGATGATGTCCCGCTGCTCGTTCAGCTTGCGCAGCAGCTCCTCGGCCGTGGTGCCCGATGACAGCGAGTACGAGTGGTCGGCGGGGCCGCCCTCGGCTGCGCCCTCCTCGCCCACCAGCCGCGTCGGGGCCTCAGTACCGAACTCCACCTGCACCGTCAGATCGATGGGCTTCACGTCCTCGGCGGCGCCGGGCTGGGCCGGGCCAGGCTGGGGTTCGGCACCGGCGGGCAGGGCCAGCAACAGCGCGGGCGCAGGGGCCGGCGGCGGCTGCGCGGGGCGGGCGCGGCGAGCGCGGGCCCCCTTGCGCTCGTTGACGCCGCGCAGCGGGAAGATGGTGGGCACGCGCACCAGGTAGGACTTGCGCCCGCCCGGGAAGTGCTCGCTGCACACGCGGTGGCCCGTGGTGGGCTGGAAGGTGCTGAAGCAGCCGCTGACGCCGGCGCGCGACACGTTCTTCAGCCAGAGGCGCCGCAACTCGGGGTCCTTGGGGAAGGTGTAGAAGTGCAGTGCCTTGTCCCGGTGCGAGTTGTTGTAGCAGCCGGGCACACAGCACGTGAAGCCCGGCATGGCCCCGCCGGCCGCTGCCGAGAGCGCCCGCCCGCGCCGGGGACTACAGCTCCCACAGGCCGCCGCGACCGTCGCCCCAGCACCGCCGCCGCCGCCGAACCGGAACTACCCGCCCCACAGTGCAGCGCGCTTGCAGGGCCCGCGCGCCGCCCGGACTGCCCGGCCCACAATTCAGCGCGTCAGCTACGGACTGGCTCTACTCTTCGCCCCACAATGCAGCGCGCCGAGGACCGCCCGCTCCATAGCGCGCCGCGCAGAGACCAACCTCCCCACAATGCATTGCACCGGACTACCTGCCCCATAATGCCATGCGGTAGGACGGGCCGGGACTGTCTGCCCGACGCCAAGTGAACAAGAGACTATTCCCCCATAATGCACCGCAGCAGGACCGGGCCGGGATTGCTTGTCCGACGCCGGTGAAACAGGCAGGGACTACCTGACCCACGATACACTGCGCCGGACTACCTGTCCCACAATGCTTCGCGGCAGGCCGGCGCCTAGGATTGCCTGCCTGAACCCAAGCCAAGTGAACAAGGGATCACACAACCAACAATACTGCCCCGCCGATACAACCTGGGAACTCCCCGCCCCACAATGCAATGCGCCGGACTACCTGTCCCATAATGCCCCGCGGCAGCCCCGGCTCGGGGTTGCCTGGCAGACCCATGGTGAACCAGGCAGTGACTACTCGCCCCACAATGCCCCCCAGCTCCCACAGCCTAAGAACTTCCCGCCCCAGAATGCTGCATGGAACTACGTGGTTCACGTGCGCTGGGGCGTCCCGCGCTCTGCGCGCGCGTGAGTCTCAGGCCACTGAGTTAAGGACTGTGGCAGGTTAGTTGGTGGGTACTCGGTGGGGTATCTGCCAGCGACAACGGCTGCTGGCCTGGCCTAGCGGTTTGGGTCTCGGCTGGCGACTTGGGGGTCCCTGCGCTGCAAGAGAGCCCTTCCTGGACCTCCCTACAAGCGCTCGGTGCCTCAGTTTCCCGCTGTGTGAGACGGTGGGTGGGAGATGATGTTTCCTCCCCTGTGGGGAAGGTGAGCGTTGAGACTAAATAAAGGCCCATGAGCCACGCAGATACTGCAGCGAGCAGCTAGGTTATAGAGGCGATGGAATCAATGCAGAGCATAGTGGCAGTACAGCACCCGTGATGGGCTGGGGTAGTAGGCAACTTGTACGTAGTGCAGGGGTCAGCAACCCAAAAGATAAGAAGAGATATTTTTAAATGTCCTTCAATAACCAAGTGTTTTAAGAGCCACAATGGGTGTAGCCTCCTGGGGAGCGGGGGGAATGGGACAGGGTGCTTGTATTCCTTTGTGGGAACGGGGAAGCCTAGAGGCAGGAGCTGGCTGCCTGCCCACAGGGTTCCCAGATGGGGGCCCGCAGTCACAAGGGAGCAGCCAAAGAGCTGCACGTGGCTTTGGAGCTGTAGTTTGCAGACCCCTGGCCTAGTGCATAGGGGACTTGCCTTCATAACCCACAATGTACTGCAGTCCTGAAAAAAAATGCCTTTCCTAAGCAGAAGGCTGGCAGCTAAACTACACAACCCACAATGCATCTGTCCCTATATGCCCAGCCAATCTAGCTCTCTCAACACTCAACCTCCCCACCCCACAAAACATCTAGCTCTCTCATGGATGGGGGAGTGCCACAGAGCTCAACATTGACAGTGAACAACCTAGTCCCACAATATACCCTATTGATCCGTTCAGAACTGTGCCACACTGGACCTAGGATGATCGTGATGTCATCCTAACATAAGATGGGCTTTGATGTATGGTCCTCTATGTGCTGTTCCCCAGTGTTTTGAATCCTAACATCTATTTTGATTTGCTGTTACAGCCTGACCTGATGCTATGTCATACACTCCCCTGCATCTAATTTCCTCCCACTCTGTAACTTTCCTATCTTCAAAGCGTCTGACGAAGTGGGATCTTCTCCCACGAAAGCTCATGCGATAAATAAATCTGTTAGTCTTTAAAAGTGCCACAGGACTCTGTTGTCTTTGATGTATGGTGACCCTTGTGAACTAACTTCCTTCTATCTCTCTTCTTCAATGATTTTTCATATTGTTTCTACTCTTCAAAGTTAACTTGTAAACATGGCATGAGTGTGATTGTATCTCCCAAGTAAAAAATATTCTATTTACAAGAAAACCAATTTGTTTTCTAAGTGTTACTCATGCAAACTTAAAAACAGGATGATCTGGGTGAGGCCCCATGTATAGGGGCCAGTCTGAAATTCAGCGTAGGTGGGTGTAAAGGGCATACCTGAAATGTCAGTGCTTTCAGGAGTAATGCAGAGCAGACCACAGAGGTGAACAATAGAAGAACAGCAAGAGAAGCTAGGCCAGAGAAGACTGAGTCCCCCCATAGGGGGTGGGCGATTTCCCTGCTCTGTATAGCCTTTCTCTGGCCCAAGGGGAACGCTGATCTAGTCACTCAGCGTGTAGGAACCGCAGCTTGCACCCATCTCCCTAGTCACAAGAGGGGAGGAGGGCAGGCTAGAAAGAGTGTGCCTGTCCTACTGCAGGGCTAGAACTACCACTCCCAGCAAGCATTTCGCGGCGAGCGTGGTCCAGAGTTCTCACGACTCGCGAGGGTTTGGCTAGCTTGAATCAGCCGGTGGCGGGAGAGAGAGAGCGGCTGAGGAGGGGGGCTGGAGGCTGCTGCTGGAAGCCGTTGGGTCGGGCTGCGCTCTTTTCGCGCCAGGGGTCCGAGCTCAAAGTCCTGCTCCTCTTGGGTGTGGGAGCTTGGCAGGTGGGTGTGGGGAGAGAACCTCTGGGTCCATGGGGGAGCGGAGGAGATCACTATTCCCACGGGGGGAGGGGCTCTGCCCCCCGGGCCTGTCAGGGGGAGCGGACCACGAATGCTCATGCGGGGGTGGGGCTGGAGGGCACCACAAGAGCTTCCTCTGCCTCCTGGTTGAGAGACAGGGCGGTGGCCCTGAGGGGGTTGCCTCCCTCCTGGGGCTGAGACATCCCCCCCACCCCTACTTGTAAGTCTGTGCCTGGTTGCTCTGCCTAGCATTTTCCTCCTCTCTAATGCAGATTGTAGAGTCAGCATCAGTCTCCACGACTCACCCCCTTTGGGGGCAGCACTTTCCTAATACCAGCGAATCTTGGGTTTGTCCCTACCCTGCTAACTGAACAGAGTGTGCTTGACTTGATGTGTTTTTTACAGCATGCTTGGTACCAGGGCTTCTCCCAGGAGGAGAAGCCATATCGGGGCTGGTCAGGATACCAGTGCATCATCTCCCTCGATGGTCCTGCGCCACAAAATGAAAGAGCGGGTCCAGCAGTCTGTGGGGAGAAAGGTACCATTTGCTGCTTTGATATCATGTTGGGATTGTCTGAATCTGAACCTTTAAGAACCTATGTAGAAACCAAAAATTTGATGATAAAAAGATCTTTAGTTTAGCAGACAAAGATCTAACAAGATCCAGTCTCTGGAAAGGCTAGACAAATTCAGACTTAAAATGAAGTACAGATTTTTAACCGTGAGAGTAATTAATTACTGGAACACTTTATGAAAGATTGTGATGGTTTCTCCACCATTAGAAATTTGAAATTTAAGGTTTACATTTTCTCCAAGAAATTTCTCTAAGATCTGCTTTAGTTCAAGCTTGAATTAATTCAGGTAAATTCTATGCCTCTGTTAAACAGGAGGTCAGACTAGGTGATCATAATGTAGCCTTAAAATATCTCTGCAAGGGAGCATAATTGAGTTCACATGCTGGAGTGGTAAGACACAAGGTTGTTCACCTACCTGAGGCAGCATTCAGAGAGTGGACTGTTTGGTTTTTAATAAGTAGTTATATGGTTTAAATGAGTTACAGGTGCTCTGAAACAGGGTTTTTAGCTGTCTTTTGAGTAAGAGGCTGATCAGTCACACCAGTTAAGCAGGTTCTCTTTTTCCAAGAGACATTGATAGAAGCACAGTTCTGGTTGTGCAGTACTCTGTTTACAGCAATAAAAACTCAGCTACTTGATGCTGCTGTTGCTTCACATTCTTTCAAAAGAATAGAATTCTTCAATCTCTGCACTACAAATCTCTCAAATATTTTGCCCCACGTATTAAAGAAATGAAACTGCCCTGAACAGCTTATATGGCAAGAGTTATAGCAAGAAACAACAGTACCTATGGCGAGAGACAACAGATAGGTACTGCGTTCAAACAGGGAGCACAAGGAAACCATAGTTTTTGTAAATTAACTATAATAATGCTGCAGAGGCAGATTCAACAACAAAACAAACAAGGAGTCCTGTGGCACTTTTAAAGATAAATTTATTTATTGCATGAGCTTTCATGGGAGAAAATCCAACAAAAAATAAGTCCTGTGTTCCTGGGTCTTTCCAATTTCACATCTCTAGGGAGAACAAAATACTTGAATCCATCATGTGTATTGGAGAGCAATATTTTTGGCCTAATTTAGCTGTTCAGATTGATTGTATTTTTATTTTTCAGATATGGCTTTTTTGGGGAGGTAGCTCATGAAACTGAGATTCCAATCCATAATTAGAGCCATGCATAATGTCTGTTTGTCTCTTAAGTGATTTACCTTGATGGACTGTTTTCAGCCCTAAAGTGAAATGCAAAAAACAAGGACAATACTTCTTGGGAACCAAAAAACTAGATAGACAGGAACTTGATCTGAGGCAAACACTCCATACAGCTGAGTGGCTGGAAGCTTTAGCTAGCTTAACTTTCACCAGAAGATATGTTCTCAATACTTTTGCTTCCAGGATTCAGGTTTGTTAGTGAAAATGAGAGCTTGAACTGGGTGCCTCTGATTTCTGCTTTAGGAGAAATCTGATCCAAGGAGGCAAAGTATTTCTGAGAAAACCTCTCTGCCAAAGAAGAGACCAGCTCTTTTCCCTGATCTTGATAAGGATACGCCAAGGGTGGTGCTCAGAAAAATCATCTTGTCCCGTAAGTTGAAAATCCTTCTCCAGGAAGGCAGATGGCAGAGAGAGAATTCTTTAAAGAATTTGGGGAGTGGGAGTTGGTTTGTGTTCTTTAATTACTTTGTTGGGAGGAGGAGGAATTCAGACCATTTTTTTGATTTCTCTTATACAAAAAGATAGCTCTCAATTTATTGCCGTGGAAAGTATCATGCAAGAAATGCTCACTTTTAAGATCATATATGTTTCACCTTCACAAAGATGGCAGAGAATTTCTGCAACTCTGTCTTTTACTATTAGTACCACTGGACATGTGTAAAAATTGTGCCTTAACCTTTAGTATGCTGTCTGCACTAGAATTTTTCTTTTTTAAAAATATAATAAAATTTTCCACTGCTGCCAAGCTTGGGTCAATGGCAGCCTGAGTGTGTGGGTGTCTTCTTTTTTTTTTTAAACACTACTAATCCTAATAAAAACTCAGCCAGTAGAAAGCCTTTCAGCAAGTGAGCTTGCCATGGACTATGCATGTCTCACTAGAGGAGCATCAGTTGGCATCTACACTTCTCTCGACTTCATTGTGGCGTCCCAATCCCAGCCAGTGCACAATTCTTTTTATATATATACTCTAGGAAGAAGTAAACCCAGGGCTTAACAAAAGCCATCAGTGCCTTCAGCGGCGTTCAGCTTTTTGGTGAAAGTGCGGGGGAGCTTTTGTGCCCCACACCACTGCTGCAAGTGTGCAAGGTAGTGGGGGGGCTTTTGCGACCTGGACTGCTGCCGCCACTTCTGCACTTGCAGCAGCAGTTTCTCGGGGGGGCTCTTCACCCTGTACCATTGCCAGAAGTGGCAGTGGCATTTTGGCAGTGGGAAATCTTTTAATGTGCCGAACACCTAGGTGTTTCAGTTTTTGGCTAGCGCTTAGATGTGCAGCACATTTGTTGAGGCCTGAATTAACCTGATGGAGTGAGGTAACCCTCATTGCACTGGAATATTAGCTTTCTGGCTAGTTTCATTTGTGGAACTGAAGTACTCTCTGTTGACAGAGCCACAAGTTTCACCGCTGGTTCCTAAAATGTGTGAAACTCAAGAACCTGAAGAGTCTGGATCACAGCTTCCATCTGAGAGGATTTCCAGCAGGTAAGAAGTTGCCTGTGAACTTAAGTATGGACAGAGTTACATCTTCTGTTAGTGTGGGGAGGAGGGAGAATGAGGTTTCTTGGCCTTACCTGATTTAAATGGCCAGAGTTTCAACATGCTGCATAAACACTTCAAAAAATCTATGTAAATATCTTTAATACATTAATTTTAAATCCTTGGAGATGTGATTCTTTAGTATAAAAGTAGAAAATATGTGGGGGAAGAGGGGCTGTCACATCTTAGTACAGTAGAAATTACTGACATGCTTTATTTCTTCAGATTCTCACTATTTAGTTGGTTTGTGTCTGGGAAGTGGCCTGTTAGTGATCTGTTAGCAGTGCAGGGAGCTCACAGTGGAGCAGCTCCAAAAGCAGTGAGTCCCCCTGGATAGGATACCTGGGGAGCTCTTGCATGCCCCCAAAGAGGCCATGCACTCCACCCTACAGACGGAAGTAATTCAGAGCCAGTGTGGAAGTCAGAAGGGTTTATTAGTTCTCAGGATCACAGCATAGAAAGACTTTGTTAGCAGAGGCATAAAAAAGCTACAGCAATGACCAGCTAGGAACTCCAGAGCTCCATTCTTGGGCTCTGCCCTGGTGCCAGCCCTCACAGGGGACTGACTCTTCCAGCCAGCCCATCCCTGACATGCCTCTTCTACCCCCCATGCCATGCCTTTGTCTGTCCCCACCTGCAAAGAGGTCATGTGACCTCTCCCCTGCTTTCCAACTTCTTTGCAGGAGGACGGGTTCCATCCATTGTCTGTGCACAGGTAGGTAAAGGCTTTCTAGTGGTCAGTACAAAGATCACACACCATTAATCTAACACCTGAATAATATATAAGGGAAACTGAGACACACACACAGAAGATATTAAGAATATCTCCACTTTGTCAGAGAAACTGTTTAAAAAATGAAAATGTGATTGCAAAAGCACAGAAATTGGTAGGGGACTTAAATAGGTGCAGTTACAGGAATTACTAACTGGTCTCCTAAAATAAACATGTTTAGATTTGTGATTCCAGGATGCAGGCTGAAATTAACTCTTCCACAAGTTACTGCTAGACATGCTTTGCTTCTCACATCATATCAATTATAGCAGCAAGACCACTTTATCTGGCCCTTGATGCTCATTTATAGCTTGTTGGCAATCTGAGATGATTTACTATGCTGATTAAACAAATCATGACTTCTTAAGGGTGTTTTTCCCCCCACAAACAGTCATGATCTCTAACCCACTAAGCAAAGCTCCTCCATGTACTCTTGTAAACTTGGCTGTATACCTAGTGTAGTGGAAAATGGAAGTGTGTCATCTGGTTTTTAAGGAGACACAGTCAGGGAGGTAATATATTTTATTGGATCAACTTCTGCTGATGAGCGAGACAAGCTTTTGAGCTTATACAGAGTTGTCATTAATTGTTGCAGCAAAGTAAACAGTATTTTGCTCAAAATAATGACCCAGTGACTCCATTTTTCTATACATTTGTTGAATTTTTTTGCAATAACAAATCACCAACCTTAAAGATGGCCTGCAGAATATTTTTATACAAGTAGATCTGTGCCACTTTTTTCTTTCTTTATGATGGAGAAAGAAATCATGATGGCTTTTCTTTCCCTCGTTTTGCTGGTGGAGTTCTTCGACGTCTCTGACAATATTTATTGTGAGCTGGGCTGGTGCTGGCGCTGTACCATGCTGGGGTTGGGGCCAGAGACAGGACTACACCACTCCCAGCTCTTCCACCTCCCTGGCTGGGTCTTCCCCATTCTTCCCCCCACACCAGCTCCTCCACCCAGCCTCAGGCTGGCTCTCTGCCACCTTCACTGGCCCTCCTCTCAATATTTTATTGCCTTCCCCTGCCCTGAAATGTTCTTTACATCACCTCATTGCCTTTCTCCAGCTCAGCTTCTTGCTCCCTTCCCCACTCTGTTTCACATCTCCCTTCAAGCTCCTGGGCCGCTTGGCATGCACCTCCTGTAAGTCTGACTGCCTGCTAGGTCTGTCTAGAACCCCCAGTCCATGTGGCTGCAGAACCATCTCCCTTCTCCTCCTCCCACTGCTGACTGGTTTGCAATTCCCTGCCCTTCCCCAACATCTGCATTGCCTGATTGTTCTTCCTGTCCTCAAAGGGTCAACATTGCTCCCTGTTCTCCCTCTGAAGCATGTTAAAGTCAAGCTTTGCTTTCCCGTGGGTGGACTATTTCCTTATTTTGCTCCTTTATGCTATCCACTTCATATCTTCTTTCCTGCTAGCTTTCTGCTCCTGGTCCAACTCCCTGACCAGAGAAGCATCTTGCTCCTGGTCTCCTACATTCAAGCATAATTTAAGGCATTTCCTGATGGCTCCTCCCTGTTTACCAAACAGGACAGTGATAAACATTCATTGTTGCTTCTTGTTCTTATAGGGGTTGAGTTGTGAAGCTGGGTTTAGTTTGATCTCATGCTTTTCTTTTCCAAGTTCATGGAAGCCTCATTGAAAACAGTAGTTCGGCTCTCTTTTGCTCTCCCACCTTATATCTGCTTTGGCTGGTAAGACAAATGACTGCATCTCCTTGTGTTTGCTGAGCCCACCATTACTTAGTTCCTCATTTCTGCTGCTCCAAAGCGTAGGACACACAAGCATGTTACTGCTGCTACAGCACGGGGGCAGGTCTTGGGGAACTGAGCATACCTGGATGATAACACTAGGATGTTGGCCAGCACTACCGCCTTGACTTGTTTGTTTTGGTAGCCTGGAAATGCATCTGCCAGAACTTGTTCCTGACAGCACACCTGTGGCTGCATTACACATGAATCGGAAGAAAAAGAAGTTCAGCATTTCTGAATTTGAGAGAGGAGCAGATGAGCGACTCCCTCGAAATCTTGGTAAGGCAGATCAGGGAACTCCTTGCTTGCCTCTGCACTCCAAGATTTGCAGGGCTTCAAAAGAGCTTTTTTTAAACTCCACAGCTGCACTGAGCAGCTTTTTTGGTGGGCAGTTCTGCTTCAGGAAGCAGTGCCTGGTGTGTGGTGGTGGAAATACAAAAGGGATGCTCTGGGGGTGGGTCGAAGGCCATCTCTTTAGATTCAAAATAAACATTATTGAGCCACTAAAACCCCACAAATGACAATTGTCACCTCCCTGAGGAGCTCCTCCATTTGTGACTCTCAGGATGGCTTTCCACATTGGCATTCTTCCACTTTGAATTCTAAATTTTAGCTTAGCAAAGAGAAGGTGAAGAAGTGACTTGATAAGTTTCTAAGTACCTATATGGGGAACCGCAGTTTGGTAACAGAGGGCTCTTCAATTGAGCAGGCAATGGTGGAAGTTGAAGCTAGACAAACTCGTACTAGAAATAAGATGTCATTTTTTAAAAGTAAGGGTAATTAATCATTGAACAACTTACCAAGGCTTGTGATGGATTCTCCATCACTGGAAATATTTTTAAATTAAGATTGGATGTCTTTCTATAAAATATACTCTAGCTCAGGGGTTGGCAATCTTTGCCAGTCCCACATCCCCAACTCTCAGTCTCGGGGGCGGGACCAGTGGGAGAGAAGGTGGCTCATGCGGCTCCAGGCCCCACGGGGGGAGGGGGGCAGGGCCAGCAGTGGGGAGCAGCCATGGCACTGAGCAGTGTTGCCAGGCCAGGAGCCTTGCGTGCCATTCAGAATAGGCATGCTAGCTTTGGCATGTTTGCAGGGGGTTGCCGACCCCTGCTGCAGCTCAAACAGGAATCAGTTCAGGGAAGTCTTACGGATTTGCATCACACAGGAGGTCAGACTGCTAGATGGTCACAGTGACGTCCTGTGGTCTTAGAATCTTTGGATCTATAAAAGCTCATGTTTTGTGGCTCTACCAAAAGCCATGGCTACTTCACTGGATTCCAAATCTGCTTTCTCTTTCCTGGGGCTGCATGGACAAAGGGCAGTGTTTAGTAACTACTTCACTTTGGACTCTGGTGTATTTAGGTTTCAAATATACTAGCAAAGCCCAGCCTGCTTTTTATTAATTGGAAGAGATAAGGTCACAGAAGGGTGATTGCGATAAGCCTGATATTCCAGCATATTGTGACTAATAACATGAATGAGTTTAATATTACTGAATGAGGTGGCTTGTCTTGCATTAAGCTGTCTTTTGTATCAAGTCTATTGTCCTTTCAGAGTCCTTTCACTACTATGTTATTTTAACAAATAGCGCTGGAATTCAGAATAGGAATTGGAAGCTGTCATATTTTACTTTCCCAAAACAAATTGAAAATAGTGAAATGCTGGAAAACAGGCTGAATATTTTTCTGGTGTGTGTTTGTTTTTTGTTTTGTTTTTTTTTTTTCTTTCTGTCCAATTTGTGGTGCCTTAAATATGAGGTAGTTGATGCTCATGGGGAATCGTAGTGTAACTGGCCCTGGTAGGTGGACAGTGGACAAGATTGTTCCCTCAAACTAGGATAATTCCTCAAGTGTAATATCTGTACAGGTTGTGCCATACTCAGCTAATATGTGCCTCAAACTTTTTCCAGCCCAGTCAGCGTTGGACAACAGTTCTCTGACGAGGTGAGTTGAATCCCAAAGGCCTCTACTTTTGACTGGCATGACTACAACTGCTCTGATTGATCAGACCTTCTCTAGCTGGGAGGAGTAGGCAGGATGGGCCAGTACACACTCTTCAGAAGAGCGCTCTTGAATTGCACAGCTGCGATAAATCAGCTCTGGGTACCTTCCCTGTTGGGCAGTACTGCACCAGGAAGCAAAACTTGCTGAATCCAACACCCCCATGCACACTTTTTTCCCCTGTCAGTTGAACAATAGTGATAAAGGACTTTCATGGTTTGATCCCGGTTGTTGGTAGTAATTGATTTGCATACCTCTGATAACCTGGGGTTTTGGACACAAGAGGGTCTTTTAAATCATTTCTGGTTTGACTCCTCTCTCTCTCCATTGCCCACTCATTCAGGCTGGTTCCAAATCCTGATGCTCTTCTCCCATTTCTAAGATGTGATGTGTGATGGTTCCCCCTGATGCCATCTGGAGCTGGGGTACCACTCTGCCCCCTTTACTCCCTAGAATGGGTTGTCTCCCACATTACTTTGCTAATGGCAAGTAGCAAACCCCTCCACGTGTTGTCACTCAGGTGGAGCCCTCTGTACAGCTAGATTGTCTGAATGCTCTAAGAGCCACTCACAAATCTCACAGAGAAAGGCTAAGACTCCAGTGAGCCCTACCCTGCACTCTGAAGTTGTCCTGTCCTGCCCTTGTCAGAAATCTGACCAGGAAGTTTATCACCTGGTTCACCCCTCCCTCTGCATGGAGAAATCACACCAGCTTTTGTTTAATTGAGTGGGATTTTTTTAAACACTTCATTGAAACACACTGTTTTTAGTTAAGAATATAAAACAGGTTTATTAACTACAAAGCATAAGTGGGAGGCATAAGAGATTAGAGATAGGTACCAAAGAAAATAAACAGACAATTTAAATCTGAAACCTCTCACATTAGGCAGTTTTCTCACCCCACTTGAATGTTCCAGTTCTCAGTATACAGGCTTCTCCCAAGCCTGGGTCCAGTGTCGTACTGTTCCAGTGTATTTGTTATCCACATGGATGGGAGAGAAGAAAAGACAAATGTTTGCAGCCTCTCTTCCTTATCTTTATATATTTTGACCATCTGGCTTCTAGACTCTAGTCCACCAGGCATGTCCAGCTGGGCCCTGCCGAGCCACAAGATTGCTCAATTTCTCTTGAGTGAATGAGTCAATCTCTATTGTATAGTCTGGTGTAACTGTCATTATACTAAAAACAACAGAAGTCCTGTGGCACCTTAAAGACTAACGAATCTTTTTGGGCATAAGCTTTTATGGGCTGCAACCCACTTCATCAGCTGCATTGTGGGTTGCAGCCCATGAAGCTTATGCCTGAAAAAATGCGTTAGTTTTTAAGGGGGTGGGGTGCCTCCCCTGCTGTTACTAGCAAGTTTATGATACAACAGCAGAATCTTGTGACTTGATACATATGAGTGATATGCACATTTTGACAGCACAATGGGTTTTAGCTGATTGTGACATTTCATAACTATGTTACGTGGTATGCTTAATATGAATTATTACAACAGTACAGAAATGGTGAATGTGGGATTTACAGTCTGCTGCTTTGGGGAACCCATGGTTATACACTCTCTCCGTTTTAGGTCTCTTCAGCTCTCTCTTTCTACCCCCGTACCACCAGAGTCTGTTGAAAAAAGAGGCTTAATCCGCAGGCCAAAGAATCGCAAAGCTGTCAACGTGGAGGTTTTTGAAGGAGGCGTGGAGGAGAATTTGCTGCAGATGAAAGGCAGTGAGCATTGTGACTGTTATTTCTCCTGTTTTGGGTGGGGAGGGATGTTGTGTGGAGAAGCAGATTGCTGAGTCAGGATATCCAGGCTATTGCCATATTTATCGTGACATGGAAGTGATCCTAAATACAAAGTTGAGAGGCGCGCACACTGAGCTGCCTTTCCTCAGTATCAGTTTGAGTCTATGTATATCCTGCTAATAAGCATCATTGCCTGAACAGGAGTCAGGAGCCCCAGGTTGTCCTTAATTCATGCTTCCTGTTTGACATTTCCCTTAGTAAGACTAAGCCTTTAACAGATCTCGGACTGAGGAAGGATGTGGAGGGAACTGAAGTGTAGTGACTGATTTCAATCAAAGCTATTTCTCAGCGCAGAACAGATTGTCTTTTGACTTTCTTCTGTACTAAGTCTAAATGGTGGTTGTGTTGCTGTGATCATGGCTTCGAAGTGTTTCCTTACTGTTAGGCAGTGTTGCATACCATCCTGTTTTAATTCCTTTCTGCTCACAAAGAGGCTATACAGGTGAAATGCAGCTACTGGTATCAAGGTAAGAACTGAAGAGTCTTGGAGCACAGGCCCTTGTAGTCCTCTTTCCCAGCAGCTGGGTTCTTCTGGAGCAGTGGGATCTTGTAATTTGAAGATCTTATTCCCTCGGATTGGAAAGGCAACAAGTTTGCTGTTTGAAATTAATGATCTCTGACTTGCTGGCCTCTAGCTCCAAGTGTAGCCATACCCTTAGCATGCTTTCACAGAACAAAAGAGAGCTGGGAATCCAGAGCATTTCAAAGCTTTCTAAATAATCGCACTTTGAATTGCTCAAAAAAGCTAGCACACCCTTGGCAAACTGGTGATGGTTGCTTCTGGTGGCCAGAATTACCAAGTGGATGGCAACTCCATGTTCCACACAGGCAGCTAGCCACAGCTCGAGACAGATTGGTGAGGAATGCAAGCCTGGCAGAGACCCAGTAAGGAAACACAGAGGCTGCCTGACTTCTATTTATATCTCTACCCTTGTATCTTTCTGCAGAAGATGCCTTGTTGAATTGCTATTGACTGCTCTTGTCCTTCCTAACATCTCTCTCTTACTGGGCCCACACTGAGGCTCTGTGTTACAAGCTGTTTTATAGGGACCAATATGCACTGAAAACTAGCAATTCCACACCAGTGCTGCACATCCATTGTGTTGTCCTCAAAGCCCTCTTGAGGGTGGAACCTACCATTCTCCCCTTCTAGGGCGAGGTTGTTATAACTCAGATCTGAGTTATTCTACCTGCAAATTGGTTTGGAAGTCTCCTGTCTGTCTTCTAATTGTCCTTTGCCCTAAGGATTCCAAGTGCATGAAAGACCTGTTCATGTGGGCTTATGACAGATGGGGAATTCCATGAGAACTTTTCAGTAGCTATTGACAGTGATGTCTCCCTGCAATTCTGTAGGTGTCCTAGGGTTTGGAAGCAGATCACGGCCCTGCTGGAACTCTTATCCAGAATTCTGAGGGCTGGTGTAGAAAGCACATGTCCCTTCGACTGGAGTTAAATTGCTATAGATGTTTATGGCTTGACATTGAGGGCCGGGCTAGAGTTCCGAGTTAATGAATCTGAAAGTATGTCCTGCTAACGTCTGTGCTTTTCTGAGTGGCTCTCCTGGTTAAACTTATTTTAAACATTTCTAACCAGCACAAAATTATCTTGTGAAGTCGCAAGCAACATCTATGTTGGGTGTGACCATGGTGACGAGTGATACTGAAATCATCCTCAGCAACACGGAGCTCTTTGCTCAGCCGCAACTCAGTGAGCAAAGCCAAGCAGGATTTTCTGCACTTGAACCAAAGCTCTTGAAAGGAAAAATTCCAGTGCAAGGGAGCAAGGCTTCTAATACAGCTGCTGGGGAGCCTCTGCAAGAGGGCATGGTGGCTGATGTGGATGCAGAAGAGGGAATGACGCTGAGAGGTCAGGAGAAGGACTTGGCTGGGGATCCCAAACACATTGACAAGATGGACGCTAAGTCTCCAGGAAAGGCTATAAGCCCGAGTGCCAAGCAGCGAGTATGTACCCAAGGGAGCAGTTATGCAGAGCAACCTTCTGAAGCACAGGAGCTGGTGGCTGGCAGTGAGTAACATAGGAGCCAAAGAGGTTTGAGGTGGGATGTGCTGTGTAAGCTGCTTCTCCTATAAAAGTGATTCTCAACCTATGTACCGTTGTGGGCCACATATACAGCTCTTTGTGTTGTGTGGACAACATCCACACACTACATATAAAACCTGTATGGCCCTGAGGATGTTGCATGGGCTGCAGCTGTGTGCTGATTGGCTGTGGGTTGAGAACCACTATCCTATACATACGGACATTGCAAATAGCTTGCTGGATACATGAATCACACCTGAGTCTGGCACTTTACTAGGCCCAACCTTTTGCCTAAAACCCTTCAGGGGAAGACCATCCCCTGCTCTCCTCATTGCTGGGTGGCTGGCAGGCTGTGTCCTCCACACATGTTTTTTAAGAACAGCATTTCCTTTATTGGTTTTAAGGGTATGTCTAACAGGTAGACACCAGCAGCTGACCCGGGCTGGCCCACCTGAGTTCAAATTACAGGGCTGTTTCAGGCTGTGTAGATGTTTTGACTCAGGCTGGAGCTTGGGCTCTAGCACCCTGTGAGGTGGGGGTCCACAGATCCTGGGTTCCAGCCGGAGCCTGGAAATTTCCTTAGCAATGAAATAGCCCCATAAGCCTGAGGCAGCTGTAGGTTTTTAGTTTGCTGTTTAGTCACCACCTCCCATTTTCTCCTTGGCCAAAATTCACTCACAGTTGGGAGACCACTGCTGGCACAGGGTTTGCTTCCAGTTTCTTATATGGACGTTGCCAAGGGATCCCTGTCCCTTTTGGACAGAAACTTTCCTCGGATCTAACCCTGGGTGGTGGGTTTTGTTTCTGCTGTGGGGTCCCCAGTGGGAGGATGACCCACCTTGTCATTTGGGGAGAAAGCAATGTCTTGGTTTACCTTAGCTTTATCCCTGGCCAGTCTCCAGAAGCATTCAGGAGTGAGTTCTCTCTGGCAAGTGGGTCTCCCCATGGAGAATCATGGTGGGAGTTGGAGGCATGGAAGGAGGTAAAGTCTGGGCCTGGAAAAGGAAGAGATCAAATTTAGATGTTTTTCTTAAAGATCTGTTAGGGGAATTATTGGGGGGGGGGGAGGGGGGCCTCTATGACCTCTGCTGTAGAGAAAGTCAGGGTAGTTCACCATGGTCCCTTCTGGCCTTGGAATTTATGAATGTATGGAGGGGGGAAAGTTGTCTTCCCCCCTCCTCATGTGAAGGTTAGTGGTCTTCCTCTGTCCAAGATATTTAGCTCCTGCTTTTGCTTCTAGTTCACGGTAGGAAAACCCTGATTTAGACCAGCTCTGTGCTGAGGCTAGTGTGAAACTGGTCTGAGCCTAAACCATCACTCAGTTCTGTGCTTAGATTTGGGACATTCATTGAGCTGGTTTGATCTCTGAGGTATTTACAGGTGGGCCCCTGACCCTGTTTCATTCAGGACCTAAAGAGCTGCCAGCTTAACACCTGGGCTTCATGGGAGCTGAGAGGAGGAACTCCACTGGGGGCAGGAAATAACAGCGATGGCTGACAGGGGCTGTGAGTGCTCCTGCTGCCTTTGCAGAGGT
Source organism: Pelusios castaneus (assembly GCA_007922175.1). NCBI lineage: Eukaryota > Metazoa > Chordata > Testudines > Pelomedusidae > Pelusios > Pelusios castaneus. Next base: position 2,404,290 of record ML686049.1, read on the forward strand.
AGGGCTCAGGAGCCAGTAGCATCTCTTACCTTCCTGCCTCGCTGCATCAGGGTCCCCATCTGAAATGGGAAATGGCTTTGCCCAGCTCTTCCTACAAAACCCATTTGGATGAAAATACAGATCCCTGGGAGATTATCCTGCCATTTCTTTTACACTGTTTGTAGCTCATGACTTTTGGCAGGAGGGCTAGATCAGTATTAAAGCACAGCCAGGACTCTCAGTGCTGTCCAGAACAGTTGTGGAGCAAGACATTCCTTGTTCTGTAGAGCTTCCAGTTTTCCTAGAGCACAACATCCTGGAGAATGGGCCAATAACATTCTCACTCATAGGCTTGATGGAAGAAATGAGTTTGGGGGATGGATCTGAATGAAGAGAGGGTGATTACCCAGCGCCCTAAGAGTAGGAAGTAACATTGGGCCATACAGGCAACATGGAGAAAAGTGAGAGAATCCAAGGAAGTGGTGTGGGAGGTTGTGTTGAGCAAAGGGACTGAGGAAGAAGTAGAAGAATGGGAGCACATCCTAAGGGCACTAGCATTTGCATTCCATTAATATCGAAGGCTGGTGATGCTAGAATGTAGCTAATATGCCATGGCTGAGAAAAGCCGAGATGTGAAGGTCTTTCAAATCCATGTCCTAATGCACAGTGCAAACTCTCTGAACTGTCCTGAGTAAAGTAAGGGTAACTCCTGCAGACTCCTTCCTTTAGCATCTGATGCGTTTCATACTTGCCACAATAAATGTTATAAAAGTACACTGGGGACAGAACTTCTGTGTAACCCTAACTCTCTGAATGTCCAGCTTTTGACAGATCAAGGTCCATAGCGCCAGCTGCCTCCATGAGTTGGAGCAGAGGTTCCAATGCCCTGTCTGCTTTAGAGTCTGTGAAATCTACCAGGACATCAATGAAAAAAACGGTGTTTCATATAATTGAGAAGCTGGAGGATGAGAAAGAAGAGATGCCTGTGAAGCAGGAAATGGAGGAGGACAGAAATGAGCAGGAAGGGGCTGCCAGTGAGGGTAAGAAGCATTTTCACTGCAATGATTGAAGGCAGTTGGGTGCATTGCCTGGTGCAGGACTCTGGGTGGGCAAAACATGACTTCTTCCTGCAGCAGGCTCTGGAGATCATCCCTTCCAAGTAACCTCAAAGGCATGGCTGTTCAGGCCTTCTAAAGGGAGTGTCTGACTGGCTAAGGTGCTTATTTGCCTGTTCTTGTTTCATACACAGTGGCAGAAGTGAACAGAAAACTTATTCCACTATGTTGTTGGTAGGTCATACAACTCCATGAGACAGGTGGCTATCTTCCTTTTCAGGCAAGCCATGTTCCTGCTAACCCCACTTCGTTTGCTTGAGCATCCCCGATTTCTAACTTTGCTGAGATGTGGTAACCCATCAATCACCTTGTTAGAGATGATGGGCTGGCCAGGGTTTTGTTTTGGGTCACGCCCTTTAACCCTATCGGCAGAAGAGCAATTAGGCCATGGTTCTGTGGCTGTTTCTGTCCTGCAATGGAGGCATCTTATAGGGTCTCTTTTCCTTTCATCCTGCTCCATTTTCACCCAGGATGCCTTTGGGAAGCACAGGGGAACTGAAACTGGTACAGAATGTGGCAGCTAAAGGTTAAGTGGAGTAGCCTGTGAGAAGCACATGACCCAAACACCCTGGGTTTTGCACTGGCTGTATATTGGGATTCTGGGTGGAGTTTAAGGTGTTGGCTTTCACCTATGAAGCCCTAAATAAAAAAAGAGATTCCAGGCCAGAGACTTGCTCTGTCACTGTGCTACACTGCTGTACTTGAGATCAGCACATGGCTGATAAATAAGGAGGCACCTGGCAAGCTCTTCCCTAGAATGAACCCTTCTCTCCTCTTGGTCTGAAATAGAGGTTGTGAAGATATATGCCAAGGCTTTTGGGCAAGGAGCGGTGTGCATGCAAGAGCTAGGATTAGTAATTGGGGTGGGCAATGGGGGTTTTCTTTCCTGGCTTTGGGAAGATGACTGGGTTTACTGCTGCTTCATGCTGGTGTGATGCACAAATGTGTCCAGGGCTCAGGAAAGTTCCTTGTATTGTATACATCTAACCACTGCCCTCTCTCACTGCTGCTGGACAGTCCAGACTTGTCTGTCTGGTTTATACAGAGTCTCTGGTTTAAGTTGGTCTTTTCTTTGCCCACAAACTTAGCTAGCACTTTATTTAGCGTTGGGAAGAGGTCTGTTCTGAGTATACGTAGAGAGCATTGTTAACAGGGATGGCCTTCTGGGTCCAGCTCATTCATTTCCTACCACTGAATTTGCTCCCTACTAAGCTGCTGCACAGTGTTCCACACAGTAGCTCCTTTAAGCTTATGTTCTCTTCCTTTATGTAGTGGTTTGGTAGCTGTGTTGGTCCTGGGTTACTAGAGAGACAAGGTGGGTAGGTTAATATCTTTTATTGAACCAACTTCTGTTGGTGAGACACAAGCTTTTGAGCTTATACAGAGCACTTCTTCAGGGCTGGGAAATTATATTTAGCTGGACACTCAATCAAGGTGGAAAAGATTGTTTAGCATAAGTAGTTAACACACACTTCAAGGGACTGTTCTAGGTGAAGTGGCCCTATCAGACCCCTCCAGTCATGGGTGGGGAGGCAGCTGGGTGGTTGCTTGTGGGTTACAGATTATTGTAATATGCCATAAATCCCGTGTGTCTATTCAGTCAACTTTTAGTGTCTAGCAAAGTTGTGAATTTAAGCTCCTGGGCTTGCCTTTTGAAGGTGTTGTACAGGTTGAGAATGAGGACTCAGAGGTCAAAATAGAGGGCTCACTTTGTGAAAAGAGTTCCTCACAAGCAGCACTTCACAGTATTGGTTAGGGACCTCACTACTTGTCTTGTGCCCTTGTATTATTTATATTTCAGTAGGGCTTAAAGCCCAAGCCGAGATCAGGCCCCTTTGGTGCTCTGATGCTGTGCATATAGATCAGTGGTTCTCAACCTTTTTACTATTGTGGGTTGCGTAAGGCTGTATGGCCCTGAGGGTGTCTCATACCCTCAGCTGTGTGTTGATTGGGCCACAAGCAGCCTGTAGACTGCAGCTTGAGAGCCATTGATGGGAAGAGAGGAGAGAGTTCCTGCCTCAGAGAGTTTGCAGTGTAAGATGACAATGAAAAGGTCTCTGGTTTACTGACAGATAACGACAGAGAGATGGATTGACTTGCCTAGCTGGGGCTAGAACCCCAGTCTCTTGAATCCCAGTTTTGCTTTTAACCACAGACCACCCTTCCTCTCGCGTGTTTAATTAGTCTTTGGGGGAAATTGCAGGGTCACGTGGAACTTCATTACAAGAGTGGGTTGATTTAAAATCTTAAGTGCAGAGTTGCACTGAACTCAATGGAATTTAAGGAAAAGAACGTGGCAAGTCCTTGCTTCCCAGTCATGCCAATGGCGCAACGTTCTGTTGTCCTCTCTGTAATTTTGGAGTTCCTGCTGGGAAGTATAATTAAAGGGAAGCTTTCTCCATTGACAGGTTTCTAAACACTGTTGACTATTATTATCAGCTATACTGTAAGTTCTTCCCTAGTAGTTACTTTACTTTAGAAAACTGATTCCCCTCTAAAGCCGAGCCAGTTGCATGTCCAGAGTAAATACTTGTATGTGTTGCTACTTGCTGCTCATCTAAGGAAAAACACGTTTCTGAGCCATAGAAGCTAAGATGTCAGTCAAAGGTTAGATATGAGAGGGTCAGACTTCATTCTCAGTAGGGTCTCCTGCAATTGATTTCTGGGCCAGCCCACTGGTGGAAATGATTTGTTTTGACTGGCTGTTGCTGGTCCATGTAAAAGTTATTGACTTAGTGCTCCAATGAGGTTAAGGTTATGCCTGCTGCACCTGACTTGTTTCCACGCAGGCCACCTACTGCTTGGTTGCTGTTCATTAGGCACTGAAATCGCCACAAGTCACTGGGAAGGAGGAAATCTCTGACTCACTTAAGTTCAAAGAAACACTGAGCTTTCAGAACTGGAGAGAGCCATTCCTGGCGGTTCATGTGCACAATAAGGATCGCTTCTTGCCATGCCCAGACTGGCATACATTTGACAAGAGCCCTAATTCCCCTTCCTAAACTAACACTTGACAGCAGCACCATGGGATCCAGAAATAAAAGTTGCAAACCTGCCTCTCTCACACTTTAGAATTGCTTTAACATCTGAACTGGAACGAACATGAGAACAGCCTTTTACTAGCTCCGTACAGCTCTTCTGGTGTGAGCAGGCTGGAGACCAATCTAGAATTCAGCACTGAGATTCCTCTCTCTTGCTGTTGCCGCTCTGATGGTGTCAGAATGGCCATAGTAAGTGAGGTGGGCACTGATAGGTGGCTTAATTGCTAGTCTGAACTCGGACTATAAGGTCAGAAGGGACCATTCTGATCATCTAGCCAGACCTGCTGCAGACTGGCTTCATTTCTGCTTCTCCATATGGGCAAAGGCTGTTCTGTATGTCTTTCAGAAAACTAGGCAGAGCCAGATGCATGCCTTCTTCCTTCAGCTGAGCCGACTGTGGTGACCAAAGTTTCAGTAGTGTGGTGAAGCTGTTAGAGCTGTGAACTAGTTCTACTTCCAACCCTCTAACCTTGGGCAAGTAACTTAAATGCCCTGCTTCAATATACTTAGCAACTAAATTATTAAAAAACACTCCTCTAGGTTTACACAACACTTTACTAAAGACAGTCATGTTCCTGGTGACTACTTAGCTGTCTCAAATGGGGGCTGGTGTTTGGTGTGTGAGGCCAAGCCTTGGCTGAAAGACCTGTTAGAATAAAGCTTCTTTATTATCCCTTCTTTAGTTGTTGAGAGCCCCGGAAGTGCTGGAACCCAAAGCCTGAGCAGGCATTCTAGCACCTGGGCTGCTCAGTATCCTGTGCAATCTGGAAGGAAATTGATGGAGGAAGCTGTAGAACGAGAAGCTGAGTCAGATGGTGGAGCAGCAAGAGGAGAAGTAGGCGACTCCGAGCAGGAGGAAGAGGAGGAGGAGATGACTGAGGAGGAACCTGAAACTGAGGACCCTGAGAGTGGTGGTAAGAAAGCACTCATGGTGGTCATAGAAAGCAGCTAGAAGGACTGGCTCTTGGGCCTGTTGAGAGACTAGAAGGGTTTTGCTAAGAATATTACCACCTATGTCATTCACTAGATTCCACAGCAGAAAAATGTCCAGCTAGATCTCTCTGCTGAAGAACGTTTTTACTGTTATTCCTCTTGAATCACAAGGGAACATTTCAGTGCTGTTGCTATCTCCAATAGTCCAAACCTAGGGACTTGTTAAAGGCTCAGTCCTGATCATTGGTCTGTCTCCTCCTACCAATTACTCTTTAGCATGGAGTTATTTGGTGTCAGATCAACCCATGCTTTGAGCTGCCGAATCCCTGGGCTCTCTTCTGAAGCCTGAGGGATTGGCTGTCCCTGATAGTCTGAGCTGTAGGTTGCTCAGGACACGTACCTTTGGTCCAGCTCCATCCAGTTACATGAGGGAGTTGACCCCAGAGGAGCCTCACCTTTGGTAGAGGCAGGCTCACAGCCCTACAGAAGGGTGGTTTGAGGTCTCACTCCCACTTCCATTGCCATTCTATGACCTGGGCTTTAGCTGGCTCAGGCCAGCTCTTTCTGTGGAAGTGGGTGATTCTGCTAGATTCTGCCACATCCAGTGTAAGGAAAGGCCTTGTTCCTAAGGTTGTCCCTGGTGCAGGGAGAATGGAGAGGCTAACACAGAGCAACTGGAATAGTTCTGGGCTTTTGGGACCCTCCTGGGAGCTGAGTGTAGGCAAAGCCAGCTTCACCTCCTGTGGAATCTTTTCTGCTGTGACCCCAGCCCTGGAGTACAAGACCAGGTGTGCAGGGTTGGCCAGCACACAAGGAGAGAGAGAAAGCAAGAGGAGACAGCGATTAATATCCCTCAAAAAGCAGAGAATCCGTGTCACCCTAAAAGCAGCTGCAAGACATAATACTCTGCATGGAACTGCTGCTGAGGGCTGTTGTAATCCCAAATGAGAGGGAGACAGGCTACAGGACACTAGCCATGTGGTCTGTGGGATGGAAAATTTGACACTCCCAGCCCCTTCTGGGAGCGTTCACAGCAGGAATTCTAAACCACTAGAATCCAGGACTTGTCTCGCGTTCCCTCTCCTCAGAGCCCTCCATGAAGACACCTGCATTCATCCGGGCTAGAGCGTACAGGCCATCTCCCTTGCTGTCTACCCCGTACTCCCTGAAAACTGCTGCTTCCAAGTAAGTGTGAACCCGCCCTCCTCAGTGCTCAGGCAAGGCTGGAAGCTGGTGTAGCTGCCAGGGCCTGATTCCAGGGGACTGTTCTCTAGCCAGTCACCCTCGCAGCTCTGTACTGTTAGATGCTGCTTCGCTGGTGACAGGGAACAAGGGACCCTGAACTCTGGCTTTGGCAAGTGAGTACAGGCAGCTGTTGAATGACTGTTAATAAATATGCCCCCAGGGGAAGTCTGAGCCCTCAAGCCCTTTCACTGAGCACTCATTGAACTCTTGCCTTTTCCTGAAGGCCCTTCAGAGTGCTGAAGGCAAATCAGGGGTACAAGACTGCAGCTGCTAATGCAGTGCTATGGTAATGTATAGTAAATAGCTAGAGCCCAAAGTTGGGGTCAGGAGAGGCTGGTGGGGGGGGGGGGGAGGGGGGGAAGCTACAACGCCCTTTCTCATGTCAAATGAATTGTTGTATCCTGGTTTGGGAAAGCTGCTGTACACTGTTGTCCACTTCCTAGTGCTGAGCATGGGATGCACCTGGCTGGGTCACAAAAGACCCCTTTGCCCTGGATCACCCTGTACCAATCAGATTAATGGTTGACACCACTTGGCCAGCCATGTGCCTCATCCGAGCCAGCAATAAGAGGTTCTCCTGCCCTGGGAGCTCAGTCTCTGCCGACCCAGGACTCTTTGTCTAGCTTCTCCAGTGTTATGGCAGAGGGCGGTATTCTGAGCACCTGTGTCAGACATTGCTCTAGACTGAGACGGTGAAGGGAGCCTCACAGCTCATTCTGCATTATGGGCTGTGATGGATAGATCTAGCCCTCAGTGGAACAGCACAGTAATGTATGACATGATGCAGGACCTCAGCCAGAGGAAACCAGCATGTGACTGTTTGTCATCCAGAGAGAGCATTCTGGCACAGGTGGGCAGTGTAGGATAGCACTTGTCATACCACCAGAGAATCTCCTTCTGTTGGTGCATTTCTCCCATGACCAGCTCCTCTGGCTTTAGGGCCATGATCTGCAGGATTGGGGACAAAGAACTTTTCACAGAATGATAGAAATGGAGGACTAGAAAGGATGTTGAGAAGTTATGTCCAGCTCCCTGCACTAGGCAGGTCAGGTAAACCACCTAGCCCGTGCCTGACCAGTGTTTGTCCAACCTGTTCTTGAAAACCTCCAGTGTTGGGGTTTTCATAACCTTTGTTGGAAGCCTGTTCCAGAGCTTAAATATCTAACGTAAATCATCTTTGCTATAAATTATTCGGTCTTGCCTTCAATGGATCAGTTGATGACCATTCTTTATAAGAGCCATAACATATCTGAAGTTCCAAAGGGGTAGCCGTGTTAGTCTAGGTCAAGAAAAAAAGCCAAGGAGTCCTGTGGCACTTTTAAAGACTAACAAATTTATTTATCCCATGAGCTTTTGTGGGAGAAAATCCCACTTCATCAGATGCTTTGAAGAACATATTTGAAGACTCTTATCTGGTCCCCCTCAGTATGCTTTTTTTCAAGATCAAACATGCCCAGTTTTTTTCATTTTTCCTCATAGGTCAGGTTTCCTCAGTCTTTATTGCTGCTCTCTTCTGGATTCTGTCCAATTTGTCTACATCTTTTCTAAAGTGTGGTGCCCAGATTTGGACACAGTATTCCAGCTGAGGCCTCACCAGTATAAATAGAACAGGGCATTTACCTCCTGTGTCCAATATACAACATTCCTGTAATATAGCCCAGAACGATATTAGCCTTTTTCACAACTGCATCACATTGATGACTGTTCAATTTGTGATCCCCTACAATTCCCCAGGCCCTTTTCAGCAGTGCTACTGGCTAGCTGGTAACCTCCCATTTTGTAGTTGTCAGACCACCTTGTAGCGAGTCAGACCACCTTGTGCAGGGTCTCGGGGGGACTGGACTGAGAATCCAGGATTCTGGGTTCTATCTTCTGGTCTGTCGCTGCTGGGTGATCGAGGGCACCCACTTCCTCTCTCGATGTCTCCTTTTCCACTCTGTAAAATGGGAACAATGATACTGCCTTGCTCTGCAAATGCCTTGGACTCTGCAGATGGGAAGTGTGGTAACAGCTAGGTGGTAGTTGTAGCAACACACACTTAAATTGGGGCATCTGTTCCATGTAGGAAGATGACAATAAAGAGGTATAGGACAATGTCTTGTCTCAGAGGACCTTGATACTAAAGATATAGTGTTGGGGTGGAATAGCTAGGTGAAAATGCCCTGTTTGCTATTACAGAAGATGGTCAAACATCTCCAAAGGTAAGGGTGTGTGAGATCTAGGATTCCCTTTGGGTCTTGGTGTTTAGTGCTTCCTTCACCCACTCCCCACTTTCTAACCTTTGTCAAGTGGCAAAAATGTTGCGGAGTGAATCCTGAGAGGCTCCCACTTGAGGATGCAGGGCTGGCCCACAGAGCTGCCCAGCGTGTCACACAGGTGTGGAATTGGAGGTTCAAATGGTTATATGGCCTAGGATGGTTTCTCTGGTTTTTGTAGTTCCCCCATTGCATAGTTCTGCTGACTGTGCCTGCAAACCAGGCCCCTGGATATATATAACCAGTCCTGAAAACCTGGCCCAGAGTGGACAATTTCTGACTCTTCCACTACTCTGGGGAAGCAGCGAGACCTGCCCTAGGGGGTGCCTCAACTGGCCCCTTTGTACTCAGTGTGGCTGCTTTTTTGCGTCCCACCTACCTAAAACCCTACTACCAATTGGGCAGGGTGCTGGGCCCATGTGGGAGAGGGCTGGACTAGTATGGGGGAACGGCTGCCATGCTGCTTGAGGGCTGGGTTGGTGCCAGAGTGGATCCTGGAAGCTGCTGTGTCTCCAGGGTGGGGGTGGGCAGAATAGCCAGGCTACACTGGGTGCCGCTGAGCTCTGCCCCTGCACGGCAGAGCATCACTAGAGGCTCTGTGGCTGGCCCTGGCAGCAGGTGGACACTTACCATGGGAGGTGGCCTGGTACCACAGTTTGAGAATCACTAGTTAGTGCTTTGTTTCCGTGCAAGGGTCCTCCCAAAGCCTCCCTTGGCTAAACAGGCTGCAAAGAGGACAGCGAAGGCTCCTCAGAGAAAGCCAAAGCCCGCACTACCCAGCAGCTTGGTGAAGAAGATATTTAGCCATTACGTGAAAGTGCCCGTGGCCAGAGATGCATTTAAGATCGTTGAGAAGTGGTGAGTAGCTGCAAACTCCTCTCCGGCCCCCATTGCCTGCAGACCTGCTGTCCTGTAGCACTCCAGGTGAGTAGGGGAAGGAGTGGCTGGAAGCAGGCCCGTGGAAAGGGACTCCCATGCAGTGATGGGGGACGTGGGGGACGACGACTGTGTATTCTCAATACAGACCTGGCCTGTTGATAAGCGCTCGAGGCCGCTGTGGTGCTCAGCACCCCATGCTGCGGTGCAGGAGCCTTTGGTTGCAGTCTGGCGTCCTGCTTGAAACCAGCCACACTTGTGCTACCTGGTGTCTTGCTCACTGTTGGTGGCGGAGAGAGGCTGGCAGGAGTTTGGCTGTGGAACATGTCTGAGTGTAAAAGGGGCGTGGTGAAGGGCAGGGCACGGTGTGGGCCAGAGCGGTTCCAGCGAGGACAGTGGTCTGTTCAGCCACCTACCAATCCCCACAGCTCCTGTTCCTGGCAGACAGTGACGTGCTGTGATGCGTGCCAGCGTAGCTAGTCCTGTAGAAATGGCTGAGGAGGGGACAGCTCTTGCACTTTGCCGGCTGACTTCTCTCCTCTCTCTAGTGTGGAGATGTACTTCAGGCAGCTCAGCAATGACTTGGAGGCTTACAGCATGCATGCTAGGCGGAAGACTGTGGAGGAAGCTGACCTGGAGCTCCTCATGAGACGGTAGGGTGGAGTTTGCTCTACGCTGGTGGGTGCATGAAAGGGACGTGCAAGCAGTTTGCTCAGAGGAGCCTTTCAAAAGCTCTAAAGGGGTGAAGCATTTCTTCGCGGGAATAAACTGACCGGTGGCTAGGGGCAGAGGGTGGGTGAGGAGAACAGCCACAGCCCATTGTCAGATGAGAAGCTAGTTCCCAAGCAGCTTTAACCCTGATCTAAGCCTCTGACCGGCAAAGAGGTAACTCCCTCTGTGCTGATCCCCCTCTCCTGCTTTTAGTCCCCTGGGGCATTGCCCGGTATATGCCCTGCACCTGGAAACTGCCTGGCATCCTCAGTTAAGTTGGAATTTAGGGCAATTAATTTGTGATATCGGTGTTCTCTGCAGCTATTGGTATCCAAGGAGCATCCCGGTTCCTACCCTGCAAGCATGGGCCCTGCAGGAAAGGAAGGAGTTTGCAATCAGGGAGGCTGACCAGTCCATCCCTGTCTCTCTGGCTGACAGGTGTGCTAGAATGTGTGACCTGGTTGAGGGCTCATCAGGGGATGGGCTGCCCTGGCCAGTGGTGGGAGCTCTGCACATAGTCCTATGTTTGCCCTTCAGAATATTTTGTTGTCTTTGATTACACCTTCTCAGCTCCACTTCAGGAATTGTTCTTGGCTCATAATTGAAAGAACAAAATGTCATCTCCTTTCACTGGGAATTGACAGCTCTTGCTGCCCTCTAGCACTAGAAGGACACTGCTCAGGCCAGTTCTGTAAACAGCCTTCCTCAGAGAAAGATGTTGGTCACACCAGCCAGTAGATCTGAAAACCCCAAGTATTTCTGTGTACATAGAGCAGGCTGGGTAAGAACTCTGCTCTCTGTTGCTATATGGTTGGGTCTGAGCACACTTGGCACACCCACGCTTGCTGTAACCATTGGGTTACGCGTGACAGTGTCTGGCCTTAGCACAGCACGGGCAGCTGTGGGATCTATTTTGGATACTAACAGTGTATCATATCCTCGTTGAGCAAACCCCGAAGGAAGTTTGGGTACCAATCTTGTCAGGGAAGAAATAGGGTCTTGTTAAATGTACCATACTGTTTTTCTCTCCCGCCTCCCCTCTTCCATCGAAGGCAGGGGCTGGTGACAGACAAGATGCCTCTACACGTGCTGATCGAGCGCCACCTTCCTCTGGAGTATAGGAAGCTACTGATTCCAGTTGCGATGAGTGGAAATAAAGTGATTCCTCACAAATAGACATGTGCTGCCTGCAGCGTCCCTTGAGTGCATGAGAACTGTGCATCACAGCAGAGACTGGCTTGAAGCTGCATCCTGGTAACTGATCACCTCTGGCAGTTATACCCTCTGAGTTCTGCCACCGGCTCCAGACCTGCCTCCTGTCACTGAAGCTCGCTGGATCTCCTAAATGAAGAGTGCAGCCCTCTCGCAGAGGTAAATGACTTCCCTGTCCCGAGTGTGTGTCCACATCACATTGGTGCAGATGAGGCACCTGTCTTCAGATGTGTAAATGTCAATAAAAGGTGTGTGTTTTCCAGCACCTGAGTGCTGTATTCCAAGGAGTCACCCTTCTGGTGCACTGCACGTCATGCCCCTGCAGCCTCTTAGCTGTGCTTATGCTCGTCAGAGGAACTGCCTGGCTGGTCTGAGGAGAAAGTGTTTTAGGAAGAATTTTCAGTGTATCTTTATCACTTGGCAGATATTAGCAGGGGTCCAGCCTGAGCAGCTGAGGAATTGGTGTTTCCAGCTTCTCCCAAACACAAGCAGAACCCTCATTTTCCAAGACATTAGAAGAGAGAGTTCCATCTTAGTGGTTGGCTGGCCTGTGGCTCCCTATCTCCCCATGGACTTGTGCCCCAGCTCCTCCTCAGCTATGCTGCCAGCTAGTGTGCAGGCTCTTCCATGGCCAGACCAACTTCTCTGGCAGGTTCCTAAATCAAGCAGGGCCAGCAGCTCTCAGCAGAGAGCAGGGGCGTGTGCCATTGGCAGGCTGGACGAGGAAAGGGTCTCGTACCCTGAAGAAGGTAAGCCAGGGCTAAGTCCCAGCCTTGAACCTGTATTGCTCTGTCTCCTGTAGCTAGAAGCAATGCTTCACAGCAGCTTGGAACATGGCCAGATTCCTAAGCATTTGTTAAACTCAAGATTTTAGGCACAGAACGACCTTTAAAGTTGTCAGATTGTAAGTGGAGGGAAGAGGAGAGAGAAATCTACATTCTGAATGTGCACAGGCGGTTTTAAAGCTAGAATTAGTAACACTACCAATAAATAGGAACAGATCCAGTCCATTGTGCTGTAGGGTGTAGTAGGTAGGACTGCTTTCTACCATGTGTTCTCTAGCCGAGTACTAGGTGCTTCAGTGATGGAGCTCTTACCACAGCTGGTAGAGACCGATTACAATTCAGAGAAAAACTTGTCACTGAATTGCACCACGCTGCACGTGGCCCCACCACTCACCAGTATCCTCCTGTTGGGGGCTTCAAGAGTGCTGTGGTGCAGTGTTGCTTCCCCTGCCTTGTGCAGACTTTTCCCACTGTTCCCGGTGTAAGCACTTGGCTGCAGAATCATCCCCACAGCCCTCATCCAGCTGGGCTACAATCTTGGGGCGGCTGTTCTTACTGACATTCCCCTTCAGGCTTGCACCCTGTTACCTCAGGTAGGGAGCGCCTGCCATTTCAGCTTTCCCCATCCCTCCCATTATATCTGTGTTGGAGGAAGGGAAAAGTCCAGATGTTTGTATTCAGCCAGGTGAATCTGAGCTGCTTTACTCCACCACCTAGCAATTTCGAGTGAATTGCTTGTTTTCCTCCTCCAGACCCTGCAGCTCTGACATATGGCTCACAGCAGCAGGGGGCTAAGGGAATTCTGCAGGTGGCAAACACTGGGAAGGATTAGTGAATGGCTGTGCAAAGTTACCAATACCAACTTGGCCCATTCCGCTCAAACAGCCCTACTGAAGTGGGACAAAGGAATGGGGCTGGAGTCTCAGGGCCTGTTTAGAGATACTTGTATAGTTAGAACAGTGCAAGTCCTCATGTGGAGACACTTATTCTGGGAGGAGAGGGGCTGGGGGCGTGGGCTTATCTTAAACCAGTTCCAAAGTGACCAAACCTAACTGAGAAAGGAGCCCCCTGAAATGAGCACTGCCTTGGAATGCCAGCAGCGTTGCTTGTAAACCCCGAGGGCCTCCTTTTCCAGGCTGCTGAGTACATGCATTCCCCCCTTGGCTTTAAGAAGGGCTTGCAGATCTCAGGAGCTGGGCCAATTAAGCGAGTACTGCAGACATTGCCAGTCCTAGAGACTAGCGGTTGCCGGTCTCCAGCCAGCTTTGGGAGGTTGAGCTGCCTCTGCTGGGACAATGGAAAGGCTGCTGGTGACCCCCTGCTCCAGCTGGGAGCTGAAATGACTATTTCTATAGGCCACTGAGCTGCACAGGAATCTTGTCTGCTTGAGCTGGCTGCACTGATGAGACAAATCCACCACGCATCTCTGGTGTGAACTATCAGCATGTAAACAGACTCAGTGTCCTAGCCCGTAGGAAGAGCAGCTGTTTGGAAAGCCAGAGGCTGAAGTCCAGAGAGGAGCTATTTAACAGGAATTATAGGCCCCCGCCTCTCCCCCTTCTGATAGGCTTCTGTGGGTTTCTTCAGGAGGTGGCCCTATTCGTTTGGTGTCCCCAGCTAGCAGTCTCTCAATTACTGCATCCACAGGAAGAGCCACGGTCTGATCCCACAGGTCTTTTGATGCCAGAAATGCCAGGCCAATGTAGGTGTCCAGCGTGAGATCATCGACAGCAGGATCAATGGCACAGAAGGCCGTCTTCAGATCCTCCACTTTCACCTCCCTGTGTACAGAAGTAGCCCAAACAATACTGTTATGTTTGACCCGAGAATCTATCCCCATGTCCAGGGATAAGGGACCCTTCCCCTCATTCTTCCCTTCACCCTCTTCAGCAGCTGCTGTTCTGTATTACTGACTGAACGGGTCATTAAAGTTGGAAAACCATTTGCTTGCACATGAGGAATTGCTGGAATTATGGCTGCTTGCACTACCTTACTCCAGCCTCTTGTGTGGCTGCAGCATGACAGCTCTGAGCAGTTAGTCGAGGGATGAGCAGATGTTCAATATTTTGGTTGCTCCTCCACGTATGTGTCCCCAGGACTTCATTTCTTGTCACTCTTCAACCCTGCCTGAAGACAGCACTATTGCTTTCCTCATGGGATTTCTGTGGTGTTCTCTACAGTGTCAGAGCGTGCTGGTCTGAGGTGAGAGGGTGGCAGTAGCCCCATTGTCAGATGGGGAGCTGGGGCACAGATTAAGGTCAGAAGTGTGCACTAGTTTTTTAAGTGCCCAATTTGAGATGCTTAGAACCTACTTTTCCAAACTTTTTTGCTTTTTAATGCACCGTCTACGTTCAGAGCACAGCCCCCCACTGACTTGAGGCCCATCTGAGTGCTCAGCTCATCTGGAAATCAGACCCAACCATGCCCAGGAACTCTGTGGAAGAGTGGGGCGAAGGGTAAGGGTAAGATTGAAATGCCTCCACCATATCTCTTCCAACAATCCTTTGCCTCATTCACTGCAACAAGAGATCCTGGGATCCTACAGCCACCAGCCTCCTTCACTGCCCTGATTCATCCCCCACAGCAGTTCCATCTGTGCACTGAATCAAGCAAGGGCCTGTGGAGAAAATAGGCCCTTGCATAATTCACATGCAGAAGCGGGGGCTGACTTAAGATTGCCTAGGTACCTTAATTCTGTTAATGCCTGACTGTTGAGTGCTTGACAGTGCAACATTAATGTTCCAGTGATGTTCGTGTGTGTAATTTCCAGGTACTAAAAAAGCAATGTGAAAAAAACAAATTCCCCTGTGTCAATATATTGAGACCATGTGGGTCATCAGCACAGTTGGAACCTCTAGAGCTCGTAGCATCTGGCTGTCAGCTGAGTGACTGCCAGCAGTACAGGCTATTCTGCCTCCTCTTCCTGCAGGCTCGACCTCTTCTGCTCTGTCCTCTCCAGCTGGCCCCTGTCCTGGTCACATCTCTCTCCTTGCCCCTTGATCTTTTTGTCCCACTTCTGCTCTCAACATCTAACTCCCTCATCCCAATCCCAAACTGCTTGCCTAGCCCATCCCAGCCTCCCTGTCCCAATCTCCTCCAAGTCTGGTCTTGGCCAGTCCCCATACCCCTCTGTCCACCAGCGCCTGGCTCAGACAGCCCAAGTTCTGCCCTTCCTGGATCCTCATCTGTCTCTACTGTACCTGGCCTCCACCTCCCATTCCCTAGCCCTATTGGCTCCCAGGTTCTCCCTTCTCTTTAGATCTGTCTCACCTCCACCCTCAACTCTTTCTCTCCCCCTCACAAGTTCTCAGTCCCAGATTCCCCCCTGACTTATCTGATCTCTCTCTCATCACTCCCTGGTTTCTAGTCCCAGTCTCCTGGCTCAGCCAGTCCCACTCGTACCCAACCCACTCTCAGTCCTAGTTTCCCTCTCTCCTACTCTCCCTGCTGGCTCCTTGTCCCAATCAACTCACGCTGTGCTGTCCAGCTCCTGTCCCCTCTGCATTTAACTCAGGCAGCTTCCTCCTCTATGCTGCTTTGGACCTGACCTAACCTAACAGCCAACCACCTGCCAAGTTTCAAGTCCCTGCCCCAAAGCATAGGGGCAATAGAGCTTGTCAGAGAGAAGTTGGATGGATGATTTTTTACTGTGAGCAAAGCACTGTCTTGTCTTGTTCTTGGAAATGGCTGAACTGTGTTGACAAACTTTTCAGAACACTTCAGCAGGGAAAACATCAGCTCACACGATTAAAGAAAAGCAATTGCCAACAGGGTCTTCCATGAGCCATGTGAGGCAGCCGTAATAACAGGTACTGCTACCAGCCCTGCCCTGAATAACAAATGTGGGGACAGTAAAATGTGGGGGGGGGATGGTAATCGGCAGCTGCCCCCATAAGGATCAGGCTGTGCTGCTGCATGCTGTACAAGCCGGCAGAAGAGCTGCTGCCTGGGCTGAGGTGCTAATGGTCTATACAAGCAGTGATGCACACGGTGGGGCTGACACCTGCCTCTCCCCAGGGTTGCTGCAATGGGAGATGGTGCCGGGAGGAGGTGGCCGTTGCCTTCGGTAGCACTAAGCTGAGGGTTGTTCTGAATGCTGTGCCTTCCCATTGTCTGGACGATCTCTCGGCAAGCGAGGTGATTGCTGTGCCGGGCCGGGCCACGCTTAGCTTGTCATGTCCCACGGATGTGCTGGCCTGCCCAACGCATTTGTTTGCCTTGCCTACCTGTTCCCTTTTGCTGGGGGGCTGAAGAAGGGGGTGCCATTTCCCTTTGTACAGTGTGTGGGACAATGGCGTCCGCCCCACTGGTGACCACACTAGACATGTCCAGTGCCTCTGGAGAGCTTCCAAAAGGAAGGCGTGCGGGTTGGCCCCTGTATTCTTATGGCCCAATTACTGCACTCTCGGGTCCATGCTGGGCTCATTCTCCACCCCCACCCTGCTGGGCTCTGTTCAACTGGGCAGCTCCGAACTCTGCGCTCACAACTGGACTCCCTGGCGCTCAGAGAGGGCAAAAATGAATATGACATCTGAACAGCTCAGCTACTTACAGTGCATTTCCCAGCTCGTTCCTCAGCTCTCTCAGATACTCCACCTTCTCGCTGGTGTGCTGGGTCCTGATCTTCATGAGAAAGGGCTCGGCATTGCCCTCCTCGTCCTGGAAGAGGAGCAGGTCCCTCAACACCAGTGCCTGGCTTTTGTGTGCTGCACCACCTCACACTCCAGCAGGACACAGGCCTCCCTTGCCTCCCAGGTGTGTATGAAAGATGTGTAGCTGGAGGCTCTTAATGCACTGGAGCAGTGATCCTTCCTGCCAGCAGGCCTGCTGTGTAACTTGTGTGCTGGCTGGGAGCAGCTGCTCTGTGTATTAATCCCGATTGTTGCCAGCCTTCTGGCAATGCTTTCATAGAGAGAGAAGATTTTGGTGAAAATACTATCTTTGGGAATTATGGGATAGCACCTGAGATCTCGTACCTGGGGTTCAGCTGCATCTTCACTGCAAAGTAGGCAGGTTCAGGCCCACTGTGAACAACACCTGGACTCTAATCTCTAAGCCTGGCCACAAGGGTTTTACACAAGGCTGATGGGGTAACAGCTGGGTCCGTGCCAGGGGGCAGCCGGCCATGAACACATGCTGCAGGGGTGATGGTAACGTACTTCGCACCTCAGTGCATCAGCACCAGGCGCTCACTGCCCAGCTGTTATCAACACAGGCTGCCATGGCCTCTCCCTCCAGCCCCACCACTGCCCAGAGGGTGGACTGGCCCAGACAGGAACGGGCCTGCTGCTCAGTGTTGCATTTTACCCCAGGCCTAGCACCCATCTCCTAAACCAGCGGTTCTCAACCTGTGACCAGTGGACTGTGGGTGGCCACAGACCATGTTTAAGATTTCCACAGGGGTCTACAATGCCTTGTAAAATGTTTGAGGGCCACAAATGGAAATAAGGTTGAA
Organism: Pelusios castaneus; assembly: GCA_007922175.1. Taxonomy (NCBI): domain Eukaryota; kingdom Metazoa; phylum Chordata; order Testudines; family Pelomedusidae; genus Pelusios; species Pelusios castaneus. The sequence goes on from ML686049.1 coordinate 2,421,897, forward strand.
CACCAATGGCCTAGACAACTAGGGACTCTCACTCGTGAAATTATGTAAGCACTAGGGCCCAGCTTACACTTAATGCAGTCTTGCAGCTACATCCATCTACAGCTCCCCTTCTCTAGGATCCGTCATCTTTCTAATCCACACTTGGTGCATCCCAGCAAACAAACATGGGGACACAAGGCCTGTGTTGTTACCCACCTGTTCACGTAAGCAACAGTTTCTGTCTCCAGCTATTGAGACAGCCGCTGCTCTGTCCTCTAAAGGAAGGTCTACACTACAAAATTAAGATGCTCTAAGATAGGTCAATGATCAGCCAGTGCAGGAATTGAATCGGCTTTCCACACTCATTCTTGTCAGTGCCAGCAGTGTGCTGCCTCACCAGGAGTTCTTGCACCACTCTATCTGCCGGTGTGGGGCACGGTGAAAAGCAGCAACAGTAGATGGAAGCAAAGCAACATGTACACTGACCTGCATGCTACACCTCTCACGGAGGTGGAGTTATTACGTCCAGGTAGTGGATGAGTTATTCTGGGAGGGAGGGATATTTTAGTTTGAACGCTTACAGTTAGGTTGACGTAAGCTGCCTTACATAAGCCTAACCCCGGAAGGGGTGTGAACTGAAGTGGCTTGGCTGGAAGACTGGGGCCCAGAGGCAGATAGTCTAAGGGAGGAGCTGGAGTTGAAGATGGTGACAGCACCCCACACCTGTGCAAGGTGGTGCTGTGAGGGTGCATGCCACACGCCTCCTTTATCCATCATAAAGGAGAGAGGTGCATTTCCATCTGCTGCAGGCTGCGTTCAGGATGCAGATGCTACAGGGGGATGCAGTTCCATTAGCACATGGATTCCGATCCGTCCTCTCTGGCAAACCAAAAGGCAAACTAAGGAAGCTGCAGCCTACCTCAGCAAATAAGGATCTGTAATCAATACGGTCCTCTGTGCTTTCTGCCTTGTATCTGCTTGCATCTATTAGTTCCTGGATCTGATCGCTAGTTTTCAAGGGAAAAGCTGCCCCCAGTGCCATGCTGTATTGAGACAGAGCGGAACACCACAAACACATGTATGTGCATTACAATAGCATGTCCACAAACACACACATTCAGAACAGGGCCATGCTCTCCAATCAAGGGCTGCACGGCCATGCATTGGGCTGTTAAGAGTAGCTCCCCTCACTCCCCCCCCCCCCCCAGATGCTGGCTTTCCAGGGGCAGGTTTCAATAGTTCTGCTATCAGCGCAGTATCTCAGAAGAGATCAGCTCCTGATACCACAATGAGGGCCACAGTTACCATAGCGCTCAAAATGTTGGGGGCTGAGATCTTTGGAAAATCTGGCCCTAGTGGAGGTGCTGACTGCCTGGCAGGCTCGCCCCATGCAGCTAGCAGCTCTGGAAGGAGGCACGTGTTGCTAGTTGAAGGATTTGTGCCTGTAATTCCACCTCCTTCAGTGAGTGGGTGGAATATCGGGACATCTCCCAGGGAATCCCTATAATCTAGCAAGTGCGCATTGCTATAGCAGTTGCTTAACTGGGCAAGAAGCAACAAAACCCCTGGAGCAGACTTTTCAGAAGTGCTCTGTACCCCTAGTTGGTGCCAGGCGCCCTGAAGAACAGAGGCTCCCATCTGGGCACCAGAATACATGGCCAGACTTCAGCAGAGCTTTGTTGAATAGGTGCTGAGGGCTTTTGAAAATCTGCTCCAAATGGTGCTTGGAAATCTGACCCTGAGCATTTCAGGAAATCTGGCCTCTCGCTGGGATTCATTTCACCAGTGCCAGAGATATTAGATGGTTTTTCGGTGTGAATCTTGCAACACAGCTGTTAGCAAACAACGAGAGGGGCTAGATTCTGTCCTCAGATGTGCTCATAACTTCCGCTGAAGCCTCTGGCACTGGGCAGGTTTATCTCAGCACAGAATTAATCCCAGGAAAGAGATAGGCTGCGTCCCTGAACTTGGTGTTCTCTGCTGGCACGTGCCCAGTTCCGGCAGATCCCTGCAGGTAAGGAAAGCAGTCAAACCTGCCAATGGAACGGGTCTCCCAACACAACTCTACTGGGGCATCTGTCTGAGACACAGCCGACTACTGTCCTCAGCACTAGAATACTACAGCTGAACTGAAGTCAAGGGCAGGGGGATGGAATGTAATGGGCTGGGATATAGGGGAGGCCAGTGGCTGATTGAATGGTCCTGCTGGCCTTAAACCCTATGAAGCTCTAAGTCTTCAACCCTTGATGGTGGGACTCAGCCAGCCATTAGGCCACCAGCTCTTACTTGAACTGCTCAGTTGTGAGAATGCCACTGTTCGAGCTGTCGCAGGCTGTCAGCTCCTTTAGAAGGTTGGAAACTAGCTGGTTCTGGCCGTGGTACAGTCCTTCATCCACCTGGGAAACAGGAAGGGTCCAGAGGTCAGCGACAGTACCAACTTCTGGCGTGGGCTAGCCTCAATATGCAGAAGGAAAGACAGGGCTGTAATGGGGAAGACGGGCCACCCAGAGGCAGCAGTTCTGTAGCACCTTCTGTCCAAGCATCTTCCAGTGAGATACAAACAATTAAACAAGCCCCATGGTGGGCCCCCCCTCCTGTGGGGTCCCCCCAGGCAGGTATGGTAATTGCTTATTACAGAACACCTGTCCTTCCAATGCAGTTCACGTGCTGCGCCATGCTGGACCCATGAAGGGCGGCCCTCAATGGGGTGGAGCGTAGCAGTCAAATCCAGCCCGCTGACAACACAGTGAGATACATGTGGACGGGCTGGCCCAGGTGCCAAGGCAACTCCTCACCTACAGAAGCGCATGTGGGATCTCTGCTTTGAAAGCCCCACGTGCACTGAACTGCAAGCAAGGCAGTGTCTCAGCCAGCAAAGGATGGAGGCCCTCATTTACCCTCAGGGTTGCCTGGCACCCATGCCTCTCATCTGCTCTGGAGCAGGACGTATGGAATTCCTGGGCTGCCATTTTCATGCCATATTCAGTGCGCTTGTGGGGGCTGGACAACTGTATAATGGTGCAGGGCACCGGCACGATAGGAGTAAAGTAAAACCAGGGCCCGAGGAGTTTTCTCGCTCCAGAGACCAGACATTGATCGTACAAGGAGTGCAAGGGACTAGATGTCTGTTGAGTGAAGGGGGTTGTAAGAATGTACCTGAGCAAATGGTGACCCTCTGCTATCGGTGTGATCCGTGCTCCTGAAAGAACAGGGCTGTCCAGTAGCTACCTGGGAATTTCCACAACGTGCGGACTACCCTCAGCTCCCATTGTGAGCAGTGGGATGTGTGTTTAGCTTGCTCTTGCTCCCAAGGAAGCAGAGTTCGGAGCCACTCACCTTCCCACTCAGTATGTCATAGAACAGGCTCATGGTTTCATTGGAGCGGTACAGCTTGATGTTTTCATAGATGGTGTACGCCCACTCGAAGGCGGAGAGCTCTCCATACCTCTTTTGGAGGTAGCTAAGGAAGAACTCTGGAAGGCTCGATTGCTTCCCTTTCTGCAAAAAAAGACAGCTGCTCAGGCAAACAGCCTGCGATGGGGATGGGGGATGGGGTTGATTCCTGAGCCCTATCACCAGAGAAGAACCAAGCCACCCTCTTTCTACTGAGGCTGTTCACGGATGGATGAAGGATGGGACAGTCCAGCGGATGGATGAAGGATGGGACAGTCCAGCCTCCCTTGATCTGAGCAGTGGCTATCACTTCCTGACCCTAATGGCCACTTTTCAATTGGGAATGAGCATTCAGTCTCCTCCCACACCGCATTTGTGGAGCCCTCCAGGCCCCTGCTGGAACAACACATTTGCACAGCCCACCCTCCCCAGCACATCTCCCTTCTGGCCAGGGAGGCATAGGCACACCAATGTCATACCAGGCACTGTGCACATCCAGCCCTGCTGGGTAAGGAGGGGGCCCCGTGTCTAGTTCGTATAATCATGCAGCACACGGTTATCAGTCATGCTAAAGTTTCCCTGAATCTTCCCTCTGACCGCAGTGACACTTGTAGCTGCCATAAGGTCCCTTTGTTCTCAGACCCATTATTGGCTAGATAGTATTTTGGGTCTGAGTTGGGACCATGTGTCTGGATGGCTGGCACCACAGCAAGGCACTGCCCGGCCATGCTGGAATGCTGGTTGTAGGAGCAGCAACCAGGTCTGTCTCAGAAATAACACTAGGCACTGGGGGCTGAAGCTACTTGCACAAGGTACTTGCTCCTATCTCTGTTGACAGGGTCAAAGAGTGACACAATCTATGGCTTAGATGCAGCATCCCAACTCCTTCCAGCCTGCAGGACTGTCAAGCAGCTGACAGCAAGAAATCAAGCCGGTTTTTAGTTATGGGAAAAAACAGGACAATGAAAACCTGCTGATCTGCTGAAACTTTCTCTTTCCAAATCTCCTTCAGGATGTTCACCACTTCCTTTTTGTTCAGCTTCTTGTTCTTCACCTGGCCTTCATACCTCAGGTACACAGGGACCTTGTCCCCTTTGCCCTAGATAATAGAAACAGACTGAGAGGAATTCACATCAGGTAGCAAAGTAGCTGTGTCCATGAAATACTGAGCCATGGAGAAGGTTCATGACTGGGTCAGCTCAGGAGGTGGGAGCCAGGCTCTCATCTCCACTGTCTCATGGGTGGATCTGGGCCCCCTATGAAGCTAGCAGGATGGAATTGTGTCAGTTGGAGTCTACACTAGGGGCACCTCCTGTTTCCCCTGTGCAGCAGGCTAGACCAAACCCTCGCTGCATGAGTGACCCCATTGTTAACATGATTCTGTGCCTGCCTCAGTACAGGGTGATGTTCCCTAGACACTGATGGTGAGCATATCATGCAGGTAACTCTCACAGGCTGTGGAACCCTCCAGCCCATATTAGTGACATGGCAATTTCCCACAGAGGAGTAATATTTTCCTGATCTCTGAAGTGCAGTGTGATGGGAGCTCCTGGCACCACTCAACATGGTCCATGTTTTGGGAGCAGTTTTGCAAGAGCACAGAATAGCTGCTAAAGAGAGAATCCCTTTTAATCTGCCTTAGCCAGAAGGGGGGGGCAGAGCATTTGCATAACAAAAATGGGGGGACATCCTCAAGCAGTGATCATCTCCAGCAGAGGGTAAAACCCTTCAAGCTCTGGGAGAAAGGAAGGAGAAAACGTGAGTGGGGGTTACCAGCTCATGATGGGAACAGAAAGTAAATGAGAATCCATGTGTGACAGAGCGACAGCTTAGTGCAACGAACAGGCACAGCAGCACCCCCAGGGTTTTCACTGAGCTGCCTGTTTGTCAGGGCGGCGTTAGTAAGGAGATCTTTACATAAAACAGCATTTGTCACCTATATCTTGGGGGCTAGGGAAGACAAAGGGGCAAAGTGTGGCCATCACAAGCTGTGTCTGGCAGAGAGAGGACACCCCTAGCATGGTAGCACCAGGGAAACAATTACTGATCTCATACTTTGTATTTGCAACAGCTGCTGGTAAATTGCAGCTTCAGAGCTTTATTCTCCTCCAGCAAGAGGGCAGCTAGTTGTCCTTGGCCTAAGGTTTCCAGCACATGATTCCTCTCACAATCTGATGATCTTTATGTATCAATATTCCAGCCATGAAAACAGCTGAGGATTCCAAATGGAAACAGCTCTTCCCTACTCCACTAACAGTCAAATATGTATTACCAAGTCCTCTCACCACAGCAAAGCGAGCAAAAAAGAGAAACACCCATACCAGCCCAGGGAAGGTGTCCTTCTCCTTCAGCAATCCTGTTCCTATTTCCTCTAGGAGCACATCCACCAGCTGGTCACTGGTCTTCCCCTCTTCCAGACAGTTCCACCGTTCAGCCCCACCAGAAATCACCTCTGCAAGGACAGAACCAAAGCAAGCTGGTGAAGGTGGGAGACCATTCCTAGCATGTCCACTCATTCGGTGCGCAGTTGGTGGGAATTCTAGGTGCACACAGATCTCCATAGGGGCTCAGCCCACAACAAAACACGAGAGCCACCAAGCCCTTCCAACGGTTGGCCCCACCTCCCTAAAAACCCACGGGGTGGGGAAAAAAGGGCTTTGCACCGTGCCCCAAGGTTAACAAATTACAGCAACTCACAGCACTGTGAGACGGGATGTCCAAAGCAAATCATGGAGAACCTAGTACCTGCACATTTTGCCCAGTTAGGACGGGGTGTAGCGCTGCGCTGAACTTGCTGGAGTTCGTTATAGAAGCGATCTCGCTCTTCCACAGCCTCTTGGTGGGTTTCCAGAAGAGTCTCATACTCATTTCGGAGGACATCAAAGTCCCTTTGCAGGACTTCAGTCTAAGACATAGGGACAAGTAGGGCAGATATAAACCAGGCCAGACGGCTCTGAATTCCTCTTGGTTATTCAATCCCTTTTCAGAATGTTAGACCAGTGGTGGCCAAAGAGCAGCTCAGGTGAGCTTGATGTAGCCCACAGCCTTCTGGTATATGGGTCATGGCTTCTCACTTGCAGCCCCAGGGTGCAATATTTCACCCAACCACCCAGATCAAGCAGGGCTTTGTATGCTGAGACTTGTAGCCTCTGAAAGCTGCCACACTGACAGGAAAGTGCTGCTCTTTAAAGTGAACTGCAATGAATTTTTGTAAAAACCAGTTTTTAATGGTTTAAAGGGGGGCTTGAATGGTGCATTGGTCTTTAAGGGGGGGACTGTGATGCTGGCAGACCAGGTGTCTGCTCATACCATGATCTCCAGGCCTCCGTTGAACATTGACAAATACGTAGGATCAGTCTGGCTCATCTGTGTTTGAATTACATTATTAATGCAGGCAGCAACGGACATTTTTGTGTCCTGCCCACCAAGGAAGGCCCTTGACACCAGACGGACTAGAGAGGAATGCTAAAGAGAATGTAAGACTTTGCTGTGTACCCTCCTCCCGCTGCATGAAGAGGAGTCTTGCTAGTGAAATCCTCCCATCAGCTGAATTTGCAGCTCAAAGCAGAAGGGGCAGGGGGATAAAAAGCCCTAACGAGGAGCAGCCGCTTTATGCTACTCGGCTCTGGGAAGCCAGAATTACCAGGCATATGCAAAAGTTCCCCAGTTCTTCGCCTGGGTTAGCCCTAAAGGCCATACAGAGCTTGCTTATCATAGAAGCTTCTGTTCCTTTGGAAATGTAAGATTGTAACTCATTGTTACCTGTTCTAACATAAGTAAATTTTATTTCCTCTTCCTATTAATACATCTGTATATCCTTTATTCTAGGATTGGCAACAAGTCTTCTCTTTGGTGTGAGATCCTGGGGTAAGTGACTGGTCCTTTGGGACTGGGAGTGACCTGAATATTGCTGTAAGTTCCTGATCTTCAACGCATCTGATGAAGTGGGATTTTCTCCCATGAAAGCTCATGCGATATATAAATTTGTTAGTCTTTAAAAGTTCCACAGGACTCCTTGTTTGTTTTGCTGATTTAGACTAACATGGCTACCCCTTTGGAACTGAATATTGCTGTGATTCTTGGTGTAAGGGACTGTTTATCCCCTGGCTGGCAAGGCAGAGCCGAGTGCTCAAGTGGACTGTCTAAGACTCCATGTTAAGGCTGTTACAGGGCCCGAGGAGTTTACACCTGATGACTGGTTGGTGAAATCTAAGTACAGAACTCGCAGCCACATTTGGGTTTTGTCGCTGGTTTGTAAAAGTCTCCCCTGAATTGGTACTCATGCTGCAGCCACTGTAGCACAGCCAGTTCTTTATGTCAGAACTATCTGGACTGAAGTGCCCTCTTTTTGCTGCCAGATGTTCTGAAGGATGGAAGCACTAGCAGGACTGACTGAAACCCAAACCCTCAAGAGGGAGGGAAAGGGAATTTTATTCATTCCTTCATTGTTTAGGACTCTATTTCTGTTCTTATACCTCAAACACCTGGTAACCCCTTGGAGAAAAGCTCTTTTTGTTAAAGATTCAACCTCTGCTTCCCCATAACAGAAGGCTGAGAAAGCCCCTGCTCCAGCAAAAATAGATACATTAGATCTAGTGTTTCTAATGTAAAAACCAGGCAGAGAAGCACCTGAAAGCCTCCAGTCTTCTTAGCCCGTCAGAGGGAAGCACACACACACAAAAAAGGAGTGCATGCACTAGATATAATTTTTGCAGTTCACCTTTAATGCAAATTGGGGCAGCCCTCAAGAAGGAAATCTGAGCACCCCCAAACTAGATCCCTTGCATAATACATCCACCTTTTTCCAGTCCATCAGGCAGGACTCTGTCTCTTTCAGATGAGAGGAGTTATTCTGAGCCATCCCTTGCCCCCAAATCTCTCCTTTACACCAGTGATCCTGAAACAACCAGTAGGCTTGCTGCAAATTGACACAAGTGATTCCTTGCTCTTGGGCCTAGCCCAGCTAGGGGATGAATTGCATGATCTCTGGCAGCCCACAGCAGCTCAGGAGCAGGACTAAGCCTCAGACTTTGCTCATTTTTATTCCTTATTTCCTTTGCTGCACTGTAGAAGAACTGGCGCTGCTCCGGCAGGCGTGCACTACAAGATGAGTGAAAAGGAAGCCAACTAACAAAGAAAGCCACCACAGTAGAGGCTGTTTCAGTCCTCACCCCCGCTTGGGGAAATGTCCTCAGTCAGCCAGCAGCAGGATGACTGTGCAGCTGCAGGAGGCTAAAGAATTCATTTCATATCAGGGAAATGTAACTGCACAGCCAGGCGAACACAGAAAACTGCCAGCCCCGTGTTCCTTTTAGTAAGCCGAGCTATGGTGAAGGCTATGGTGTAAGTCAGTGGTTTTCAAACCTTGGGTCAGGACCCAGTACTGGGTCGCAGACCATCAGGTACTGGGTCGGAGCACCCTCTGATGCTGCTGCTGAAAGACTGGAAATCATTCCTCAAAGATGTAATTGTTGTCATGAGCATAAATGATTTTTTTCAACTGGGTCCCGAGAAAAAGAGTTTGAAAACCACTGGTATAAGCTCTGCCTACCTCATTAACTGATTTATACAGAACTGCAGGGAGCTAAAATTGACTCATTAGCAGTAAGAGTGCAGGCTACACAGAGGGACATTTATGCTATCCATCACCTAGCCAACTCTGTATGCTACTATTAATATACCACAGTAAAACCAGCAGTGCTTTGAATCCAGAGGTTACAACTGTTCAGATGTGGCTTTTCAGTTGATCTATGAGAGGCCTGAGTCAAGGGGATGTGAGATTTATTTGTGGGAGAATTAAACTATGTATTGAAGTATTGCTAAGGTTAAGAACCAGACTGACAACAGGCAGCAGGCATTTCTGCGTTACCATTTCATCCCTGTCTGATCTCCTTGCACCAGGAGACCAGACCTAGGTTCTGTTGGATACCTAGGTTAAGTAATCACCTGCTGGGTTTGCTTAGACTACACATCAGCCTGAACCCCAAGACACAGGATGGTATTTGTGTGCAAGGATGACACTGCCTCAGGATCACCTTCTCAAGCAGATCAGAATATTTTTTCTCTTGTGATTCGAAGTCTCTCCTGGGTACAACATCTCCGTAGTCTGCCTTCATCGTGTTCAGCTCCACCTGGGCTTTCGTCAGGTCCTGCCGAGCTATCTTCAGTGCCAGCGTTAACTTGACCAAGTCTTCACCCTTGACATCTTTAAACAACAATCACCGATGCACAGTCAGCTGGAAGGCTGTGACCGCAAGCCCAGCTTTCTGGCGGAACGTTCTCAATCGACCCCTTAGGTCACATGACTGCAGAGGGGGCCGTCACAAGTGTTATTAAAGCCCCCAGAGGTTCCAAACTGCTGTCCCTACTGAGGCAGTGCTGGAATCCCAGGGGGGCCAGCTCTTGTCAGTTCTTAAAGAGCCACGCACGTGGCTGGAATTAGAGCCTATCTGCCCACAGCATGAGACCCTCCAGCACTCCTGTGAATGTCAGCCCTGCCTGGGGGGAAACCCTACGTGATTGGCTGCCTTCCTGCTGCCCCACTTCCTGGGGAAGAGCAGCCAATGCAGGCTGCTGTAGGGGCCAGGCAGGACTCTCTTCCCTTTCTCTGGGGGGCGCCAGTGTACTCACAAGACAGGGGTGAGGGGAAGAGCCCAGCAGCTCAGGGTAGCTCCATCCTGTCTCTCCCCTCCCCTCCTGTGAGCAACAGGGGCAGGATAGTGCCTCTGCCCCTCCCACACGCCCAGCCTTGGGCGGGGGAGGGAAGTAGAAGAACCCAGAAGCTGCAGGAAGAGCAAAGATGGGACTGGGGAGGTGTGCGGGGCTGGAGGAGGGGCTGATGTGGTGCTAGATGCAAGAACAAATGAATGCAGATGATGGGGACTGAGGAGAACTTGGGCGCTTCGTCCAGCAGGCCCGAATTTGGGAGATTTGGCGGTGTTGTGACTGTCACATACACATGGGGAGGGGGCGTGGCCATATAGCGATTCCGAGTTCAAAAGAAAGACCAAAGACCACACTATCATCTTTTTTTGAAGAATCTTGTTTTGGGGGGCCTGAGTGAGGATTTTGGGGGGGGGAACCTGAGCGAGGATTTTTGAAGGTCTGGGGCTGGCATTACTGCAGTCCCAAGCCAAGGAATGCCATTTGTAACTTCATATAGCATCACACTCTTAATTTGGCATCTCTCTCGGGCACCCTCATCGGGGCGGGGGAGTCAGTCCACCATCTCTAGTTCGCACCCCTCAGCCTTTGTCCACTGCTTGTTAATCACCCACAGTGAGGGCCTCAAGAAGGTATCCTGTGAGGAAGAATCGGAACTCACACCTTATTGTACAAGTAGATGTAAAAATAGAGATGAAGCTGTGGCCTGCGCCCAGAGGACCTTACAAACCAAGACGACAAATTACACCTAAAGGCTGGGGGACAGGACTACAGCTGGAGCTATACAATTCTTACATCACATAGCTGTGTCAGTCAGAGGACTGTACATAGATACAGGGAGATGAGTTGGCATTTACTTCACTGACCTATACTATTAAACGTGTCAATATAGCTCTGTATACAAAATGGTATCTCTGCCCACCCCATCCCCACCTTCTTTGTATGCCACTTGTCTTCTTAGAATCCATACACCTCAGGGCAAGGATATCGTTAAATCTAGGACACATCCTTAGGTGTATTTGCATAGTGCTCCAATCCCCTTTGGTGCTTCTGGCTGTTATCGTAATGCAAACATTCAATATTAAAATCAGTAATAATAAAAATCAAGAGTAAAAAGCTACTTCTCAGTAACCATAGTCCTTGGAGGATATTATCTTTGCAGACCCACATTCCCTGCCTTCCTTGCCCATCTTCAAAGGCCTAGGCTGGATTTTGGATTGGGGAAAGGAACCGAGCAGAAGCAGAGATATGCTCCCTTTGGGTCTGAACATTCAGACCCATGCAGGGGGTGCTCATGCGGACATAACAGCTACTGCTTTCCAGCTGGTTCCCAAATAGCAGCACAGAGGATGGATGCATCCGAGAGTGTGGTTTGGAGGAGCCACCTACTCAAAAAATCATCACTGCGACTTCCACTGAAGTCAAAAGGCATTAAGGACACTCAGCACCGTGCAGGATCTGGCCCCAGAATCCTTGTTATGCTAAGTAGGAGGTGAGCGCTGTGTCTTCCATATAATGCTTATTATGTGGCTCTGAATGTGGGGCTTGTGGCAGATTGAGCTCTTACCAAAAGTTGCTTTCTCTACCTTGAACTTGGCGAAGCGACATTTCCAGTTGCTGATTGCGCATTTCATTCAGGTCTGCTAGAAGCAGCTTGCGTGCATCACACTCATTAAGATAGCGAACGTATTCCTTGGCCACATTCTTCCGCAGCTTGTTCACCTGCAGGAGACAGAGAGCTGTGCTGGCCAGTGGACTGAAGGACCTTGCACTGTAAGCAGTGAGGTCAGGAACTGCACTCTCAGCCCTGGCTCTTGATAGAGGGCTGCCTTGCATATGCTCACTAAACAAGGGAGGAATAGCAGAGGGAAGGATTTGAAGTAATAATGCAGGATGCCACGCTTACAAGTCTGTGAAAGGAGTGGGGAAGAGACAAGATTGGGACAGTAACAGGAGGGGATGGAACAAGGATAAGATATAGAGTGATCTAGGCAAATTAGAAGGTTGGGCCAAAAGAAATCAGATGAGGTTCAACAAGGACAAGTGCAGAGTCCTGAACTTGGGATAGAAGAATCCCATGAACTCCAACAGACTGGGCAGCAGTTATGCAGAAAAGGACCTGGGGGTTACAGTAGACAAGAAGCTGCACAGGAGTCAACAGTGTGCTCTTGCCAAGAGAGCTAATGGCATATGATCAAGAGAAGTGATTATTTCCTTCCATTTGGCACTGGTACTGTGGAGTACTGTGGAATTGGAGTACTGTGTCCAGTTTTGGTCAACCTCTACTGGAAGGATGTGGACAAATTGGAAAGAGTCTAGTGGAGGGCAGTGAAAATGATTAAGGGGCTGGAGCACGTGACTTATGAGGAGAGGCTGAGGGAACTAGGCTTGTTTAGTCCGCAGAAGGGAAGAGTGAGGGGAGATTTGATACCAGCCTTTAACCACCTGAATGGGGTTCCAGAAAGGATGGAGCTAGGCTGTTTCAGTGGTAGCAGATAACAGAACTTGGAGCAATGGTCTCAGGTTGCAGTGGGGGAAGCCTAGGTAGGATATTAGGAAAAGCTTTTTCACTATATAGGTAGTGAAGCACTGGCATGGGTTACAGTTTTTAAGGCCTGACTTGACAAAGCCCTGGTTGGGATGGCTTAGTTGGAGTTGGTCCTCTTTGAGCAGGGAGTTGGACTAAATGACCTCCTGAGGTCCCTTCCAAACCTAATATTCTATGATTCTAAGATTCTATGATTCAAACTTGGGGAAGAACTGGAAAGAACAGTCTGTGCCCAGCAAACATATTCTTCTCCCCGGCTTGGAGTGGGAACTTGAGTCTTTCCTTTCCTCTGCAGTCTGCAAATATCTATGAAACACACTGGCAAAGTGTATGTCTCATCCCCTTTCGTACTGCGCCACACAGTGGATGACAACCTACTATTGCTATCAGTTACCATCTTAGCAGAGGCCTTTGTGGTGATCTAAATGTTCCAACCCACTAATGACGCATGTAGGTTTCAATATGATGCCACATAATGGTGTTTCTGGTTTTTCCAATTTGCTTTTTAAAAAACCATGAAGTTACACAAACACAAAATCTACATTAAAAGAGCAGTACTAAGGTTGCAAAGTCAAGCACTCAATAGTTATGAAATTCCAGGATCAAGCTGATTTTGTGCAACTTTAATTTGGCTACCTTGTGCACTCAGGGTGGCTTCTTTCAGGGGCAGCTGGGGCAGGGGGTCCCTGCCATGCCCAAGGTAGGCTTCAGAAAGAAGCTGTCTGGAGCAGCTACTTTCCACAGCATGCCACTGACAAAAGAGGCCACTCCAGGCAGCTTTTTTCCACCATGTGCCTGGGGTCCCCCAAGAGAAGCTGTTCCGGACAGCTTCTCTCCTTAGTGTGCCTGGGGATCCCTGTCCCCAGGCATGCCGCCGAGAGGATCTACTTCGGCGGCTTCTTTCCGTGAGCGGCTCCTTTCAGAGGCATGCCTGGGAAAAACCATTCCCTCCTCTAGTCATGGCTGCCACCAAATTTTCAGATGGACACTGCTTTTTCTTGGCTGAGTGGACCACTGGCACCAACTGAGGGTTGGGGAAGGACTGGCACAGGGGTTGGCAAAGGTTGCCAACCCCTGTTGTACATTAAAGCCACCTTAGCTCCCCTCACCCTCCCGCCCCCATCATCTGACCCTCTGGGAGGCCTGGCAGGAAATCTAGCCCCGGGCTTCCCTTTGCAGATCTGCCTGAAGTGACTATGTGTGATGTCTCAGTTACCCCAGCTGTACAATGGAGAGGTGTGACTTGCCTGCCTACTAAGGAAGGGGCATGAGGCTCTGCTCCTCAAGAAGGGCTGTGCACAGAACCACTAGCGCATCAGTGAGGAGCTGAAACTAGAACTCATGGTCTGCATCTGGGACCCACAGTGGTTAAAACAGATTGAAATAGGAGTGAGTTTTCACTGCACAAGCCAAGGAAGGAGTGGTGGTGCGAGGAGCCAAGCCAAGGACAGGAAGGGCAGCATGCCCTTTGCTTTTAGAGGAAGCTGTGCTTCCTGCACTTGGCTTTACCCCTGCCTTCCCCAAGGCCAAAAGGTGACAGTTGCTTGTGCCCTAACCCCCACTGAGCAGCTCTGGGAGCATGCTCAGTGCAGACAGCATGTCCGGGAGAGCTCTGTGGCTGGAGCATGCTCAGTGCAGATGGAATGGGTGGAGATTTAGTCTCTAACAAGTTCCACTGGGTAGGTGCAAATGGTGATGGCTTGTGATGTCTCAGGTTACTGGGGCCATTGGGGGTTGCCATAGTGATAAATGGGAGGGTTGTTAAGTACTCAGGTAAATCTGTGTGTCTGCTGGCAGTCCTTGCCAGACATGCTGAATAAAGCCCCATAAGGGAACTCCGAAGCCTGTTATGTCTATTGATCATTATTTAATCTTAATACATGATGCTGCTCAGTAGTCATAGGTCAGCTAAATCTCAGCAAATTGTCATGGGGCCAGCAAAAGGCACTTCTCCAGCCCCTGGACTGTCCCCTGCTATATTCCAAGTTCCTGCTTCAAACCTGGCCGTACTAGAGCTCCTTAAAGACTATACCCAGGTTTCTCCTAACCTGCTTTTTAGGAACAGCTTAACTCAGTTTTTGCTGAAAGTTAAGTATGATGGGGCATCCACCCCACACAAAGGCTACATGGGCCAGTTAACTAGCTAGGCTGCACTTGGAAGAGGAGCCAGGGAGCAATGAGGACCAATTAGAGATGAAGCTCAGCTGAACAACTGTAAAAAGCGCAGTAGCTGAGGCTGGTAGAGAGAGAAAAACCAGGGTAGAAAACAGCCTAGAGAGAGGTTCCAAAGCATCTGATGAAGTGGGATTTTCTCTCACAAAAGCTCATGTGATAAATAAATTTGTTAGTCTTTAAAAGTGCCACTGGACTCCTTGTTTGTTTTGCTAGCTTAGGGGTAGGACTGTGTAGCCCTTTTCTGTTTGTTGTGGGGTTCCTGGGCTGGAACCCTGTGTAGAGGGCAGGGCTGGGTTCCCCTACCAGCCACTGGAGATGTGGCACCTTTAAGGGGGAAGTGAAAGAGAAAACAGCCCAGGACAGGGTCCTAAGAGGTTTTGATATTGGAAGGAGAGGATTACAAGGACCTGGCCAGAGGGTACGCCAAAGAGTGGGAGCAGCTGAGTCCTGAGGGTGAGAGAGTGATTTAGGGCAACTGCAGGAAGAGGTGTTGACCTGGCAGAGCAAATCCCCAGTTGTGGTCAGAAGGAGGTACCCTGGCAGTGAGTAGAATTCTAGCCTGAGTGGTTTGTTTGGCAAAGTTATAAGCAACTGAAAACTTAGAAATGGAAATGTTAGAAGCCTTAACTATAAAGATCGCTAGTAGCATCACCTATAGCAAACAGAATGATAGCTATATGGAAAGGTAGATACAAGTACACTGACACACATGGGCTATGTCTACACTGGTTAATTGAAGTCGACTTAGCATATCCACACTCAACATTTAAGTCGACTTAGAGGGGACCCTACAAAATCGACCTAGAGTGTCCACACTGGAGGCCTAGGACGACTTGTAGGGGCTGACAGGTCCATGGTGGCAGGGGGGGCACCCCTTGCCAAGTGCCAGGGGGCTCAGCCTTTGCCCCATTGTACCTTGGTACAATGGGGCAAAGGGGGACAGGGACCCTGGGAGGGCATAGGGGCAGGGTGGGCACGCCAGGCTGTGGCTGTGCCAGCCACCCTGGCAGGGAGGGCAGTGGGGAAGCCCTAAAGCCCCCTAAGTCAACTTAAAGTCGACTTAGGGCTACTCCATGTCCACTCTGGTCAAGTCGACTTTCTAAAGTCGACTTAGCCAGCAAAGTTGACTTAAAATGAGGTTTATAAAGTCGCCTTAATTTTTCTTTAAGTCAACTTAAGCAGCTGCTTAGGTCGACTTAAGGAAAGTGTAGTGTGGATGCAGGTTAAATTAAGTCGACTTAAGCAAGCTTAAGTCGGCTTAATTTGTAAGTGTAGACGCACCCAAACAGAGGTGGGAGCCAGGTGATAAATTTCAGAGCCGGGACCATCTGTATTTCTCATCCACAGCCAAGTGGCACTAATTCACCTTCCTGGGATTCCTCTAGCCTGCCACAGTTCTTAGCAACTTAAGCAGCAACCATTTTTAGAAAAATGCCAGAACAATATTTTCTCCTTCCCTAAATGAACCTGCCTAAAACCCGTGCCAGGGATATCCTTTCTAGACATAAACATGTACTGGCTTTGTGTCTGATTTCTTGTGCTTTGATCTTCATCCCAGTGTAAGAGAGCAGACCCAGTAGCTGTCTCACAGCCCTGCAGAACTGGAAGTATCAGTGGTATCATCAAGACTATTTCTACATGGCTCTAAAGCTTTGTTTTGGTTGGTTGTGCCCTGCCTGAGCAGCTGGAGTCATGGCACTAAGCTCTGCAGACAGAGGGATACAAAAAACAGTCCAGACTATTTTTAAAACTCTCAGGGTGCGTCTACACTTGGAAATTAAGTTGACTTAAGGAAGTTGCTTAAGTCAACTTAAGGAAAATTAAGTCGACTTTATTAAACCTCCTTTTAGGTC
Organism: Pelusios castaneus; assembly: GCA_007922175.1. NCBI lineage: Eukaryota > Metazoa > Chordata > Testudines > Pelomedusidae > Pelusios > Pelusios castaneus. The sequence continues at coordinate 2,438,508 of ML686049.1, forward strand.
GACTTTAGGCTTAAGTCGACTTTTTCAAGTCGACTTAAGCCAGTGTAGATCTGGGGTAGCCCTAAGTCGACTCTAAGTCGACTTAGGGCTCTCCAGGACTCCCCCACTGCCCTCCCTGCCAGGTACAATGGGGCAAAGGGCTGAGCCCCCCCTGCCACCTTGGACCTGTCCAAGGTCCCCCTAGCCCCTACAAGTCAACCTAGGCGTCCAGTGTGGACGCTCTAGGTCAACTTTGTAAGGTCCCCCCTAAGTCGACTTTAAATTTAGGTGCAGACATGCTAAGTCTACTTAACTAAGTCGACTTAAAGTCGACTTTGTTAAGTTGACTTAGCTAAAGTCGACCTAAATTAACAAGTGTAGACATAGCCTAAATATTCCTAAAATGTTTTTCCATGTAACATAACCCATGTGGCATATCAGGATCCACGGCTGTGTGGTTGGTCTAACTATTTTCTCAGAGAGAGGGAGAAGCTAAATAACTCACTCGTGGCTTTGTCCATTGTGAGTAATGTACTCATCCCGTGTTGCATACACAGATATGGTGAAAAGCACTGACGTGATGGCTGGGGAAGACTACAGCATTGCAGGCTTGGCAGTTCATAGCCCCAGCATCTCTACGCTTGCTGTGTCCATTATGAAAGTAAAATAACTGCTTGGGCCCTGGCACCTCTTTCATTAGAAACTAAGCACTGGAGAAGAGTGTCTTACAGTCAGCTCAGAAGAGTTTTGACAGCACAGAACAACGGCATGTACCATCTGCAGGGAATGTTGTGATGGGGACCTCTGCATTAGATGGAGTCAGACTGAGCACTCCAAATCATCAGTACTTTATGAGGCCTGCCTCTGCTCCTACACACATCAACCACATTGGGCTGCCTGACTAGATGGATAAGGCTGAGGGGGGATGCATCTGGCTGCTCATTGTCCCATTTTACCTGAATCTGAAGGGAGCCCTTTTCCTCCTTCATTTTGTCAATGAGTTTTAACAAATAGAGTTTCTCTTTCTTCAGCATGGCTACTTCAGCTTTCTCCTCCTCTTGGAATGCCATGATCTGTCTGGTGCACTCATCTGACACAGACACCAGCATTGACTTCAAGGGCTCCAGGGAGCGGATCTTCTCCTTCAGGTGAGCTAAAGGAGGAAAGGGCAGGCTCAAATAAATAAGGACCCAACAGTGCTATGGAATGAGGCAGAACAGTCAGTCCAAGAACTACTGTTTAAGACTGGAATCTGGGACAGAACCAGTAAGTTTTTCCTCCACCTGCTCTGGTGAGCAGCTGAGGATGGGCTTTCTTTGGAATTCTCTCTTTTGGGACTGTATTCTGCTCATCTCACTTGATATAAGTATACACTTCATGTGAGCTGTTGATCTTAATTCATTGCTATTTACATTGGTATCCAACACTAGATGCAAAAAGGGATCTCTGGCTTTACTGAGCACCCATTATTTTAATCAGATGTGGCTAGCATCCCCCATGTTTTGCTTTAACAAATCTCCCAGTGTGGTTAGATGTCCCTATTTCAGGAATGGCAAATATGTGGGGTGGAGTCAGCTGGTAGCTCATTGTCCCAGAAACAAGTTGAATCCTAGTGGAGATCTGCCTCCAGATGCACATCCTCATGCCTGCTCCCCTCTGAGACACCTGTTAGTGATGGTCAGGAACACCTGGACACCCCCAACCAGGAGTTCCCTTCCCTTTTGGGGATGCTCCTCCCTCCTCTCTTCCCTTGGGCTTCTCCATGAAGTTCCCATGCCTTTCTCACTCTTCTCTGACTCATCTGATACAGAACTGAGCTGAGGAAAGACTTGCTTATGGGGTAGAATTAGTGCCAACACACACTCTGTTGACCCAGTCCACCTACAAATACAAAAACAGAGGCCATGGGTTTTGACATCTTGTCTTTCCTAAGGGAGGCTATTTTTGTGAGTAGATGGAAGAATGCCAGGATGAAAGAAGCTGCTCAAAGACGCAGTGTATACTGAATGCAAACAAAAGGCCTCTGCTCTACTAACAGCTGAGCAGAGCCAGTAAACATCCATCCCCTCAACGACTAAGGAAACAAGTGCTAGTGAGGGCCAGAGAACACACGTGCTCTCTACCCCTCCCAAAACCATCTTGTTGATATTTCAGCATAGAGGCTGTAGGATGTTCTACATGTAAAGCAGCCCTAGAATAGGAGCTGCTATTTTCTCATCCCTGTTTACTATCACTAAGTAATATGCACAAGATATTTCACTCCTGGGCTGTGACATTTTTGTCACTGGAGAGGGTGTATCTCCCACTGTTGCACTTATACTAGGGCGGCTCCCTTCATAGTAGCACAGGAGGGAGCATCAATGTAGATCAGTCACCAGGCCTTTTGCCACTGTGTCATCTAAGCCTGTTCAGAGAAGGTGCTGTTAAAAACATCCAGAGTAAGTCTATATTTCTGTTCTCGCCATTGCTGCCACAAGTGGAGCTGTGCATATGAAGCAGACGATGGTGAAAAGCTCTGTAGGGAAGGTCCTAGGATGCGCTGAGTCCAGCCAGTGCCAGTTCTAATCAGGTGGGCTCAGATAACGGATGGTTGGAAAGGAAAAGAGAAAGGTCCAGTTTCTGCAGTAATCCAAAGGAATATTCATTTCTGTTACCAGCACACTAGAGATACAACAGGAGAGTTTCCCTCACAACATCATGAGTCATGATGTTATGGTGACACGTGCTGTTTTACTCACGTTTTCCACCACAATTAGTGGAAGTTACACAGCTATGTTCTGGCTTTGAAAAAAATCTCTCTAACTAGATAGCTTAGTAGGAAATTGCAGCTGCTGTTTCTAACCTTCACAGTTCCCCATGGAATCTTGACACTTCAGAAAAGGTAATCATGTCCCAGAAGGAAAAACATTGACATTGTTTGGGAAAGTGGGGTCCTTTCATAAGACACAGAGCTTGTCTTCACTGCAGAATGAACTCGATAATTTGAGCATTTCCCCTCACCTGAATTTTGTCCATACACAAAACCCCTTCACTGGAGCACGGTGGTGTTTTTAAATAGTCAGCTGACCCATCGGTGGGTAAAGGCTAAACTTCATATTCTGTAACTATCAGATACAGCTAATCTGTGTAAAGCTATATGTCTAGAATGACTGTTCCTCCCAGCAGAACAGAATCCAAGCTCTTACCTAATGTAACTTCATACTCATTCTTGATGGCAGACAGCAAGGGCTTGTAGGTTTTGAAGTCCTCTATGAAGAACTCAAAGATCTCTCTGTAAGGCTAACAGGAGAGAGGAAGGACCATCAAGGACATTGTTCATTTTCCTTATCCAGAACATTGTACTAGCTGTCAATGCCATCACTATTGCTATTTTACTGATGGCACAGATTACAATGTAGTTGTCAATATCCTTTCATGTTTGAATAAAAGAAACATTTACATTGGAATCCAATTTTCAACATGCATCTAAAGCAAGTCACAAATATATACTTACAGCTTTGCTACTGAAATGCAACCACTGGAGGATGAAGGGCAGGAATAGGAAATTTTGGCCAAGGGCAAATCCTCATTCATATGAAAAATGATATGGAATCTTGTGTCTGAGAAGAGCTGACAGGTCTTGGGATGAGCAAGCTTTTCTGTGTGTGCTGAAGTTTGGTAGCCAAGTTATTTGCGGAATATGAGCCAGTTGTGACTGATCAGGGTTTGCCCTTAGATTTAAAGATAATGTGATGTGTATTGCCAGTACCTCCAAAATCCCTTACACTTGATATCGCTGAGAAGCCTGGAACAGGAACTTTCTAGTGAAACCAAATTCTATTTAAAATTCCGAGTTACTACAAAGCTAGACTTAAAAATGGAACTAAGTAATAATCTGGCCACTGGGAAGAGTCATTTACGTTATTACTAAATCAGCCCAGGCTGTAATCTAGTTTTTTCTACAGCTCTCCTCTCGTTTAACATACATGACTACCAACCAGAGCAGCTTACAGCAGCAATAAATATAAAGGGAATATATTCTGTAGACCTATCTGTAAAGAATGACTTCTTCTATTAATTTCATTTCAACTAAGAAAGGCATTTCCAGCCATGCCTCTTATTTCCTCACATCCCCACTAGATGCTGGACTCCTCTACACCCTGTGTATGAGTGTTCATGCCCGTGCCTCAATTCTGTTCTAAAAAGAGACATTGCTTTGACTCTGTCATTGTTGTCTATTCTATTTAGATGCTAAGTGCTGTCTCTCCCTGTGTTTATGGACAGTGCTCACACTTATTTGGGGTGGACTGGAAATTACCTTTCAGTCAGTGCCCACGGGGTGTGGAGAGGGCTTCCTAGTCTCTCTGACTGCAGAGTGGACCCCTTTACTGAGGCAGTTATGGGCATCATTTAAAGACATTTCTCATTTATGAAACCTTCCTTCCATCTGTCCAGAGTTACCTCTTTATTCCCCTACATGGCTAGGCCACCCCAATCATTTCCCCTCATCCCCACTGGGGAGTCTTTCCTATCTTGTGGCCCCTTTGGGGATTTGTCTCTGTACATGCCCTGCGGGGTGAGAGTGAGGAACAGAGCAAGAGCCACTTCCCTGAATCTGGGGTGATTTGATCTGCAGTTGCCTGAAACAAGGGGAAGCAGGGAGATGCAACCATGCTCGTGAGGCTGGGACAAGAGAAGGAAGAAGCCTCTCCTAATCTGCTGTGGCATTGTGTCACCAAGGCTATACAATGGGCTCAGCAGGAGGAGGGACACTCAGTGACTTAGGCCCAATCTGGCATGAGGCTGGAAAAATGGGTCATGACATGAGATCTGGCCTATAAGCCATATGCATGGCACCTGGCCTAGGGGCTCTGGGGTGGGGGGTCCTGGTCAAGTGTGGGACCTCTGTTTATTTGTATTATAGAACTGCAAGACAATGTGCAAACTCAGCAACTGCATTTGGCCCACAAGTTGCAGCCTGAGACCCAGTCACATTTTCCAAAAGCAATGGAGAAATCAGATGGCACTCAAAGAAATGTTCTAGGAGGTGCTAAGTGTCACCATAGCACAGTTAAACTACTTTACTTTCTGCACATGGTTTCAAAGTGCCAGGCAAAGCCCGTTCTCATGCAGCACTGACCAAAAGGTCTGCTTTTTCCAGATGCTTTTCCTTTAAGAAACCTATGAATGCCGTTTAAAAAAACCCCAATCCACCCCACTCTACAGTGACATTTGAATTCACCAGTTTCTCCCTTCCAGCACACCTGCAGCTTAAGTTCCTGAGCATTCTCTTTAGTCAGGTCCAGAGACTGAAGCTCTTTCCTTAGGTAGGACTCCAGCTCCTCCAGGTAGCGTGGTTTTGCAATGGTAAGAGAAGCCTGTTTGTTGCTGCAGACAGACAGAAAACAACAGGCAAAATTCTTCCGCATCTATGATTTACAACCAATAAGCTCTAGGACCTGAGTTCTCTTCCCCTGCCCCTCCCCAACTGCTTTAGAGTAGTGGTACATCTTCCCAGTAAGAAAGAGATTCAAATCCTGCACAGCTCAAAGGAACAGAGGCAGATTTGTATGCCACCGAGCCAGACTTAGCCTCACAACTCAGGTTCAAGAGGACTGTGCCTCCTATATAGCTTGCACTACAAAGAGACTCACATTTTCCCCTGCTGAATATCTGTGAAAACAAGCAGCATGGGGTCCATCTGTTTCTGTGCCGGTCTGGAGCAGAGTGTGTATGTGAGGTAAAGAGTGGGTTTTACCCCCATTACATCTTCTGTCCTCCCATCTAAACCCAAAACTAGAGGAGATATGGCCGTGGTAGGCATTGGCATTCTCATCAAGGTAAGACAGAAAAAATTAGTGCTCAATTCATTAGCGTGTGCGCATTCATGTGAGAGTTTGTCTACCTGCCCCTCCATGTGCAGGTGGAGCCTTGCCTTGTACCAATCCCCTTCCCCTTATGAATCTTGCAACCAATGTCCTGGCTGCCTGGGCAAGCTACTGGCCTGCAGGTAGATGACAACTCCCAGTCACCATCAAGAGATGGCTATAGCCAAATTTACTTGAATACTTATTTACATGAACCAAATTTGTTCTACTTGGAGCCTGCCCTGTTGGCTGACAGGAGCTGTAGTCAATTCACTCCTGGAAAGTGCCACCTTTGGCTATGCAGGATACCTGAAGAAAGACTTGAAAGATCTGGAAATGAAGGATGGGGTAAAGGCATTCCCCTGGGGCTGAGGTGACTCCTGACATTAGGATTCTTTAGCCACCTACAGTACATGGCCCCCACTGGAACACCTCTTTGATATAAAAAGTCAGGCTGGAGTGCTGAGCAGCAGATGATAAATGCCAAGTGATTTGTTTCAGATGATGCAAAATACCAGTTCTTTACCCAGTGACGCCACAGCTTATTGTGCCCCCTAAAACAAATCTTTTTCCTAGCTCCTCATCCGCACTTGTTACATTGTGCTAATTAACAAGAGTTGCATTAAAAATCCCCCAGACCTCTTAATTATCATCCCATCCAAGATTCTTCATGTCTGGTAGGCCCTGTGTAATGTGTCGCAATGCATTGGCACCAAAAGACATTTTCACTTCAGAACCAATTCTGGTTTTTTATTAAGCACACACACAGCTATTAAAAAAGCTGTTGGAGTTTTTCACAGAGCTGCTGCTCAGAGCTGGCCCAGCTTTATCCCTAGCAATGCTGCTAGCACTCAACACTAGCATTCTCAATAGTGCAGCTGAGTAGCACCAGTGGTGATTTTGTTCTGTAATTCCTGGGTGTAAACAAGATGACTTATCTTACGCTAGAGCCTTTGGGCCTATTTCTCAGACCTAGTGCTGTACGCTGCAGTTTTTCTTTGCACTTTTAATAAAGTTCTATTCTTACCTTCTCCCCTCTGGACTGCAACAGGGTTTCCGATTCTGTAGGATCGCCTGCCCGGAAGCATATGCAGGCCATGTGGACAAACGACCTCCAACAGAATACTGATAGGCCTGAACGAAAAGCAGAGATCACCCCTGTGATTTATCCCTCTCTGCCAACTGTTTCTAAGTGAAGTTAGAATAATCTGCTGCTTTTCGTGATCCAGCACAGATGGCCTTGCGCAGGTCCTTTAGGGACAGTTAAACTTGGGAAAAAGAAGGTGCTAGAACATGTCCTTTTCTAAGCCGGGGTTGGCCACATCCAAACATGAACTGAACTAGCATTTTTCTTTTTTAAATAATAAAATGACCTGCAATGAGTGCGCTAGTGCAGGTTGGTGTGTAAAGAAGCCCCTGGTTGAGGTGGGCCATGCTATTTGCACTGCATGTTCCTTGGGGCAGGGACCATGTCTTTCCAGGGGTGCATGCAATCCAGCACAAACTAACACAGTGGTCCCCTGATCCTGATTGGGGCCTCTGTGTGCTATTGCGAAATAAATGTCAACAAAGCAGCATTCTAGCCTAACTTGAAAATCTGTATAAAAACCAGAACTTGATGTTTCACTTGGGCCTGGTCTCCATTAGGCATGTATGCCCTGAGGTGGGAGACTGCCCCACGCAATCCCTCAGTGCCGCTGGATCGTGCTGATGGAAAACCAGCAGGGTAGCTTACCCATTTGGAACCAGAACACATCACATCCATGCAAGCCCTATTTGACATCATGCAGCACGTCATCACTGGGGTTTGCAGTGCATGCTATATGGCTGCAAAAATCCCTAATGCAGGTGAGCACTAAGAAGAATCAAATGCCAATAAATTGAATTTCCTTTACAAAAAACAGAACTGACTGAAAAAAGAAGCAGCTCCTGACAGTTAATTCAGAAAGCCTAGCAGGCATTTTAGAACTTCCCCCTGCTGCATCTTGCAGGGTTTCTCAGTGACATACTGACTATCATAAATCATTAGTTCCTTTGAGGAAGCATTGGTGGAGGTGACTTGCCCCTCTTTATGTTGACTATTATCATGGGATAGTTGGAGTTCCCTTTGCTAATACAATTCCTTATGTCTGGAAACTTCATAAAGAATTTACAGTGTGAGACGTTTACTCTCAGGAGACCAAACATGATCCAGTGATGATTTAAATGTTCCTCCCGACCTCACTAAGAAGTGGGGAAATTGTAGTGGTGAGTACTGTCTCCAATTTACTAAGACTTGAGAAATAGGTTGGGTTGTGAGGAAAGTGCTAAAAGACTTCCCAATTGTAGGAAGAAAGCGGTACAATGTGCACTGAGTTACTGTGCTATCAGCACATACAGTTGACTTCAGGAACTAACACATTCCCAGAGCGCCACCAAACTCACACAACGGTGGTTTCTTTATGAAACAACGTGTGACTTTTCCCATCTCCTTATCCCCCCATCCCCAAGTTACCTACAGCAATGTGTTTCTGGAGTTTGATCTCTGGTAATGGGATGTACTTCTCCAAGAAGATTAAGATTTTATTATACTCAGTAAGAATGCTGCTCATGAAAGAACTGCTGTTATTTTAAGTAGCTCATGATTACACAGCATGTGATATCAGGTCTAACTTTGTTTATTGCATTGGCCAGATTCTGGCTTTGGTTGTCTTTATATTGTGGGATACTCAAGAAACTGCAGCCAAGAGAGGAAGAAGATTGAAGTATAGTTATTTCCCGCTTCTCTCCCACCCAGAAAAACTCTGCAGTTGACTATAGAAAGACTCCAGCCTGCAATACTGTTTCTTGAGCTGAAAAGCCAGGGGTTGCTTGAAAGCAGCTGCAATCTGCTTTTACTGTTATCTGGTATGGCTCTGGGGCTTCTGCTGAGTTGCCAGTACATCCCAGGTGGGCAAAGACTAAGTGTTACACTGGAATAGTTCCACTTACCAGGGTCTTCCGTTTCTTTGGAAGGATGCGTTTCAGATTACTAAGCTCTGCTGGGTGACCTGAAGTCGCAGGTGAAGGTGGTAGGCTAGGTGCCCTGTGTAATGGCAGGAAAAGAAACATAAACATCCAAAATACTATTCAGAATGTCAATGGGCAACAAAAGATAAATAATTCCTCCAACACCAGCCAGAACCCAATACGCTTCAGAAACCAGTGTTTTAGTGACCTCTCGTAATAGGGTGGGTTGATAACCTTGCCTGGGGAGTTTTCTCTCTTTCATTGCTATTTGACATCTTGCTGCCTTTGGTTATGTGTAATTTTCTTTGGCAGCTTTCATTTTCTGTCCCCTTAATCACTTTTTGGATTCACTAGCACAGGTTTCGGGGCTGGATACGTGAAGGATATCACTAGGTGCACTCTCTTCAACACAAGCCACTTACCAGTGTAGATTATTAAAGGGTACAAATATGGCTGCACTCACATCACTTGGGGAAGCAGCCACCTATTTGACTCCATAATACAACAAAACTATGGTTATTTCTGAATATTTCAGTGATGTTGCATTATCACTTTGACATACACTGGCACAAAACTGACCTGTCAGTCAGACCTACAACCTGGGAGTTATCTTCAGCTCAGACTTCTCTCTAGATCCTCACATCCAGACTGTCAAAATCTTACAGATTCTTTCTGCATAACATTCTCTAAGATACAATCTTGTCCTGAGATTGTAAGCTCTTTGGGGTACGGACCATTTGGTTCCTTGTTTATACAATGTCTAGCATAACAGTCCTTGACTAAACCTCCTAGATGTGACAGTAATACAAATAATGTCTAAAGTGAATCAAACTGAGTGTATTTTATTATAAATGTACAAGTAACCTAAGATTTTTAACAGGGAGCACTTTAGAAACCTAAAAGTCTAGTAAATTGCTTCAGAAAATCTGTTCTCAAAGCTTTTCTAGGTACCAGAAAGAAAAGAGGTCTCCAATATTTTTAAACCCTACATTATTGTTAAAGCAGTGAGCTACTGTGGGCAGATAGACAAATGGTACAGCTTTGTGCTACTGGAAATATTTTGAATCACCTCCAGTACATCAGAGGTCATAAAACATGAAATAACTTGCATCTTTAAGGATTTATGGCAATCAGATTATGAAACTGCAGTTTTAATGCATTTACTGCTTCATTTCGCCTTCCTCTGTAGCATGGGGCATGACTCAATTACTAGTGGATTCTCTGTACCTTAAAGTCTTTAAATCTGATTTGAAGACTTTAATAACTCAGTCCTAGGTTAGAGGTTTATTACAGGAGGAGGTGGGTGAGGTTCTGTGGCCTTTGTTGTGCAGGGGGTCAGACTAGCTGATCATATTGGTCCCTTTTGACCTTAGAGTCTCTGAGTCTTTTTAATGAAAATGCTTCCTAACCATCCATAGATGTAAAATCATATAATCACCCCCGTACACGACTGGGCTTTGAGCCTGATTCTGCAAGTGCCCTCAATCCCTAGTGACTTCAATGGAAGTTGAGTGCATTTAGCGTTCTGGAGAACATGCTCAGATTTTAGAAGGGTCGGGTCTTCAGATTGGATTGCCACTAGTGTCAGGAAGGCATTTTTTTTCTCTCAGATGCTCCCAAGGACTAATGGCCAAGTGCATGCTGGGGTTTTTTTCTTCTTCCTGTCAGAAGGATCTCGGACTAGGTTGGCCATGGTTTGGTATGGAAAATCCCATGCTCCCATATATCTTGCAAAATGTAAATACTGTATCTTTAAAGAAACCCACAAGTACCAAGTTACATCTAGAACCTCCCGACAAGTGATGATAACTGAATTCTGGACTACAGTGCAGAAGGTTAGATCTAAAAAGCAGAATCTGCTTGGTATGTCAACAATTAGCAAAACTGGAGGTACAAGAAACACTAACTAATTTGACACAGGATGCTTCTCAGCCACTATCAGATAAACATAGCGATCCTGGAGAGGCAAAAATAGAGGTTCAGGTTATGATATGAACTGTTATGTGTAGTATAGTCTGGAACTTGCTGTCTTGTGTGCATTTAAAACTTACTTCCTTATATTGTATTAAACATTTTTTACATTTAATTCATGCTTCATCTCTCTTAGGCATCATTTGGGAAGGCTTTGATATTGATTCCCAGGATATGACAGGTAGCAAATAGACAGCAGCTTGAATCCCTTGTTGTCTTTTGCTTCAGGTCTGGTTTCCTCTTGCATTTGTGTTCCAGTTGAGTTTTGCCTTCTTTGGATTGGGCTGGTCTGGATCCAGGATTGCTTCTTAAGTCTACCATGCGAAGCAAGACCAGCCCATGGCTTCTTAGGGATTACCTTACAAAGTCTTTCATCTCCACTGGACACCCTGATTATCTCCCTTAGTTCATCAGAACACTGTCCCTGAAATAGCTGATCACTAACTTTCAATGGACTATTAGACTAAGATTGCTAGCTACTTGTAGGGAAGCCATGAAGACTACTGTTGAGGAATGCAGGATGCATTGGGTCATGAGCTCTCTCTATTCTAGCCCTCCAAATCCTGATTTCCTACTCCTAAAGACTGTTTCAGTTTATAGCTGTTATCTAAGGCTGTTTACAGCAAGCCTTCTCACTCTCAATGATAGTGGTATTACTGGATCATAATTGTAGTTACTTGCATCCTGGGTGTCTCAACCACACTTGACAGATTTTTCATGAGTTTACTAATAAGAGGGATCCACAAAATCCTGGTATAATTAGAGTTGGCTGATAGCCCTCTAATTATTTTGTTGCACAGAGGGATGAAAATAGGGAGGCAAATGGCCTTGGTTCTCATACTCAGGGGATGGTTTTTATGAGTATTTTTCTAGGATCATTTACCAAAATACTGATTAAAACTTGCAGATGTTTCCTATTTTTTCACCCTCAATCTGGAGAGGTATTTCCACTGTGTTTTTCAGGGTATTTAGAAAATACTAATACTCATGTTTTTTTCCAAACCCAGGGTAATGATTTCAACAATAGCTTTATGAATACATTAAATGTTCAGTAAATTAAAGCAATCAAATAGTGCATGAATAGCTCATGAATCAATCAATTCCTTCTCCTGCGACCCAAGAGCTTAATTCAAAGCTCCTTATTACCTTGTTTGTGTAGTATAATCCCTGGAATAAAACGTGGAAAATCAGGTCATTTTTGAGTGCAAAATCTTTGCTGTAATTTAAGTAGAAATAGTTCACCTGATTTGCAAGTTTTATGGAACCATAAAGATGGATCATGGAAGCCAACCCATGAAATCTAAGATAGCCCATTCAAGTCTAAGTCTCTTCCTAATGATAGCCAAGCATGAAAAACAATTTTAAAGCAACATTGATGAATTTACTTATATTAACAAAAGCCAATGTTAAAAGGCCATCATTGCATCTGTAACATGTAGATGACTTGTGAGGATTAAACACAGCCCTAAGAAACTGCACTGAGGATGTGCATATTTGTGGAATGTAGGGAGCTTCCAGCAATGACAAGATTAAATGAGTCAGGACTCATTCCACTCTGACCCAGCCACCTTCACCACATCCATGTATAGACTTAGAGGCCTGGTGAAGCAAAAATGGTGGAAAAATATATTCTCTCCACTGTAGGGAATATAGTCTCCAAGTTACCTCCTGCAACAAAATGCTCGCTAGTGTTCTTGACAGGGTAGTAGAAAAGAAGCCCAGATGAAAACACATAGTGTTCAGAAGATACTTCTTGTTTGGCATCACAAGTATCCCAACAATCTTCCAATGGAAAATGAATGAGATTCTCCAAGGCCAGGAAGGAATGGGAGTTCATATGGATGATATTTTCATTGATAGGGAAATCAGAGAAAGAATGTCATAAACCAATAGCAGAATATTCATTCGGGAAGTTCCTAGTAGTAGCTGACAATCCATTTTATCAGCTTATGGGTCAAAAGATCACAATGAAACTGCCAACCACTCCTAAGTGGCTCTGCTTGAAGAATCTGAAGTAGAGATGCCAAATCTAAAATCTCAGACTTTATCCTTTAAACAGTATAATACAGCTAATGCTTAGCGCAGCTTAAACAAGGAGACCCAGTCTTGATAAAACTGAATAAGGAAAGATAATGGACAAGTCCAGTTCAGTGGATGAAGCTACACCACCACATCTGCCATGGTTCAGGTTAATCAAGGTATGAAGAACCATCTCTGGTAACCAACACAGCTGATTCCAAACCCAGATGACTGTTTCCTTTTAGCATGAACACTCACAGCACAGCTGGAATCTACAACTTTTGGATTTGATAAACCAGATCAACTAACTGGACAAAACCCTTCTAAACACAAAAGGCGATCAGCTGTGAAGCTGGTTATTCATTTGAGTAATGTGTTATTAAAGGTTATTTCTTGTTACAAGTTGTTTACAAAAACAAAACACAAAGCCTATTTTCCTCAATCTATTTAAGTTCCTTGTTCAGTGTTAGAAGAAAGCAACTCTTTATGAGATTCTTTACTAGTGTCATAACAGTACATGCCCAAAATTTGTTTAGAATCTGGTGGGGCATTGTCCTCCCGGTTCTAAGTACTTATATTGTTTTAACTTACCACTTTTTCAAAATGAAATTAAGGGAGTGTGATCACTGTTCATGAAAGGCTGAAACAAAATCAAGGTGTCCGTTGTTTACTCTACTGCCTTCTTTAAGTATTAAAACTACTACAAGAAATAGGCTAACAATGAGACTCATTTCAAACAAGGAAGCAAACAAACAAAAAAGTCACATTAATTTCAGCTCAGGGAAACCAAAATCAATGCTTGCCACAGGGAAAAGATTGGTAGAGAGAAAAATGTTATCTTCAGACTTTATAAAACGATGGAAATGTTAAGTTAAAATATTAAAGTTACTACTCAAGAATGTCCTTTTTAATTGTCAAATTCCAAAGGAGTAGCCGTGTTAGTCTATTGTAGAAAGACAACAGAGTCCTGTGGCACTTTTAAAGACTAACAGATTTATTTATCGCATGAGCTT
>ML686049.1:2457323-2506748 GCA_007922175.1 Pelusios castaneus
GGCGGGTTCGTCTGGGGGGGCGCCAAGCTGAGTTCGCCCAGCAAGGCGACGAAGAGCGCTGAGAGGGGCTGGGCTGCCAGTGGGGCGAGGGGGGACAGCCTGGAGGGTGAATACCCTCGGGTGGCGGGGAGAGGCTATTGGGGAGTGCGGGTCTGCCTCTGGGCGGGGAAGATACCTTGTAGAAGCCGGGGGGTGGCATGGTTTGGAGGGGGGTGCCCCATGAAAGGAGGAGGGAGAGTGGTTCGGAGGGGGGGTGCCCCATGGAAGGAAGAGAGGGAATGGTTCGGAGGGGGGTGCCCCATGGAAGGAGGAGGGGGAGCGGTTCGGAGAGGGGTGCCCCATGGAAGGAGGAGGGGGAGCGGTTCGGAGAGGGGTGCCCCATGGAAGGAGGAGGGGGAGCGGTTCGGAGGGGGTGCCCCATGGAAGGCGGGGAAATGGTTCGGAGGGGGTGCCCCATGGAAGACGTGTCACGGGTGGCATGGTTCGGAGGGGGTGCCCCATGGAAGGAGGAGGGGGAAATGGTTCGGAGGGGGTGACCCGTAGAAGGCAGGGGACAGGTTGAGGTGGAGAACGAAGGGATTGGTATGTGCGCAGGACAGAGGCCTAGCCCTGCGGGAGTGGGTTACCACACTAGTGTGCTTGGCGCACAGTGCTGAGTACGGTGCCGTGGACTGTGCCTAGCTCTCCAGCGGCGGTCTGTCGCTGCCTGGGATTCTGGGGCTTGTAGTTCTCTATGCTGCCTTGTCCATGTTGGCGGCGCTTACGGAGAACTCTTTCCCAGCGTGCAATGCATCATGGCGCGAGGGGCGGGGCTTTTAGCGCGATGCCTCTCGGGAGCTGTAGTCCAGTCATAATGAAAGCAGCTTGTGAGGGACGGGGAGTGGACTCGGATTCCCGTCGGGGATGCGGCCCTATTGTGGCTGGGCTCGCAGCCCATTGGCTGGCGGTGGGAACTGGGCCTAGCTCCCCGCCCGGTGACACAATAGCGAATCCAAGATGGCGGATCCGGGAGCAGGGAACCTGCACGGGGGGGACGCGGGGCTGCCCTGCCCGCCCGAGGAGCAGGAGCTGAGCCAGCGCCTCCGCCGCCTCTACCCGGCCGTGAATCAGGCTGAGACGCCACTGCCCCGCTCCTGGAGCCCTAAGGACAAGTACAACTACATCGGCCTCTCGCAGGGCAACCTGCGCGTCCACTACAAAGGTGCCTGAAGCCTTGGCCGGGGGGCTCGGCCTGGAGCCTGGCAGCCCGACGTGGTGGGGCCGCGGGGCGACGTCGTGGGGGGGGGGCGGCGCAGCTTGGCCGCTAGGGTGCTGTATTGCGGGGGCCGCCTCCCTGTGAAGAGGGGCGGGGAGGGGGGCGCGGGCAGGCAGGCCGGCCTGGAGACGGGCTTGGCTCAGGTGGCCCCTGGCTGAGGGGAGCGGAACCAGGTCTGCCCTGTCCAGGCCGGTGCGGGGAGCGAGTGCTGCCCCCCCCATCTCGGTGTCGAGCTGCCCTCTGGGGTTTGAAAGGGGGGCGGTTTGTGGTTCGACCCGGCTTGGGGAGAGTTAAAGCCGCGTCGGGATGAACTTCCCCAGTCTTGCCTTGTGCCTTATATAACACACTGCGGTGTCATTTAAGTGCGGGCCTGGCTTCTGTGTGGGACTCTGCCTCCATAGGGTCTTCTGTTATCTCTGCTGACTAACGGGGCTGGATGGGGTCTGTGGCATGTAGCCGGGTACCCCCACCACTTGAGTTCATAGGAAACCAGTCAAGTTCAGAGCTCTAGGGCCCATGATTTCATCTTCCCTCCCCACTGTGATGGAAGCTGTCCTTCCAGAATATCCAGAGAAAACTGGTGATTCCCCCCCCCCACACACACACACTTAATAAACACCGATGACAGTCTCATCTTGCACAATTAGTTTCTTTTGGCAGCAGAGTTTTCTAAACTGGGGGTAGCATTATGCTTCTTTCTCAACACTATAAGAGGGTAAACTGGAAAAGCTGTACATGTTGTAGGTCATTTACATGGTAGCAGTGCAGGCTTGTGTTTTTTAAACTGACTTAGTATATGCAGAATGACTTCCACTGCTGCAAGTCCTTTGCTCCTTCATGGTGTTGTTTTGAAACAAAGGGCCGAGGACCTTGCACCCCTTAAGTATTCATCGTTTAACTCTTTCCTAGGTCATGGGAAAAATCACAAAGATGCTGCTTCAGTCAGGGCTACCCACCCCATCCCTGCAGCTTGTGGCATTTATTACTTCGAAGTGAAGATTGTCAGTAAAGGTAGAGATGGGTAAGTGCAGTGCTCTTATTTGATTCCAGTGTTTGTTACATGTGTTTACTAGCTCTGCTGGGCTCAGCCTCCCTTGTTGGAGGGTTAGAGGTCACTTAGATGACATTTATACAAGCAGTTTACGTGGTGGGTGGCTATGTCTGTAGTCAACAGTTGGCAAGTCAATAATATATATTGGAATGAGATGCATTTATATAGCTGCTCTCTATACTGCTTTGTATAAGCAATTATGATAACTTGAGAAGTATTAGGCCTCTAATGCAGTTTGAAATTCAGTAGTGTTCCCTTTGTTTCAGTAATGTTTGAATAACTAACAGACTGCTGGAACTGAATACATGAATATTGTAATGTCCTTGATAGGAGTGATCTAGGAAACCAGACCAATTAACTTCAGGGGAAATAGAAAACTGTTGCTATGTCTAAGGTCTGAGCATGGCCAGTCCATAAACTGAGGCCTTATCTACACTGGCAGTTACGTTGGCAAAACTTCTGTTGCTCAGGAGTATGTAAAAACATCCCCCTGAGTGGCATAAATGCTCAGGTGGACTGCACTGTGTTGTCAGGAGATACTCTGCTGTCAACATAGCTACTGCTGCTCATTGAGCTCATTGGTTTTATTACCAGTGGCATAGTGCAGCTACACAAGTGCTTATGCTGGCAAAATGTATGTTGCACAGGGGTGTGTTTTTGCACACCCTGGAATGACAAAACTTTTGCCAGTATAAGTGCTAGTGTAGACAAGGCTCGAAGTATTTCCCTTCAAGGATTTTGCTCATGTCAAAATGTGTGAAAGCCTCACTAAATGGGGAATGTCAGTGAATGAAGAACAGAGATGGGTCATTAATCACTGAGAATTGCTACTTTGTAGGGCCTGGTCCACACTCAAGGGTGCGATTGACCCAGATACGTCACTCAGAGGTGTGGAAGATACACATCCCTGAGTGATGGAGTTAAACTGGCTTAACTCCCATTGTAGAGGGCACTAGGTTCCCAGAACAGTTCTTCTTTTGGTCTATCTGCCGCCTCTCAGGGTGATGGGAGAGCTCTTCCTGTTACTGTAGTGGTACAGAAATGTAGCTGCAGCACTGCCACTGTGCTGCTATCCTGGTTCAAATGCAGAAACTCCCTAGTGTTTTTCACGTCAGCCATCCAGCCAGCCTCCTGAAAGGCCCAGTTGAGGGCTTGTTTAGTGACCGTAATATTCTGATTCAAATCCCACTTCTAATGCTGTCTCTAATTAGCCCTTAGCATTTGGAAGGGTAGCAAAGGGTGGTGAGTCCCAAATCCAAGCTCTGGAAGAGCTTGACCCTTGCGTCTCAACTGTTAAATTTGCTGGGTGAGAAGGAGTAGAAATAATTGAGCTTTCAGAGGATGTCAGTCATCTTGCCCAGAATCTGTCTGGGTGCAGTGAAAAGAAAGGGAAGAAAAGAAGGCCTTTGTGAATGTAAACTGGGTCTGTGTATCTTCTATCAGTGTGGGCCCTGGATTTCCATTTGACTAGGTTGTTTTCTGGAGGCTGATTACACCATAGGGGTTAGTGACAGGCAACAGCTGTAAGACTGGGAAATCCTGGCACTGGAGGCAGAATGCCAAAATCAAACTATTCTTCCTATTAAATCTAGCCTTTGACATAACATAGGTTCCTATGGGCTGACTTGGGGTTGATTCTCCAATCCAGTGTTGTGTTCTATAGGGTGGTAATGGCTGGAAGCACATGGTGCATTGTGTCCATGGTGTTAGCAGCAGTCACTGTAGAGTACAGAGTCCCCCAAGAGGCAGTTCAGTGAGTAATGTTGAGAATTTACTTTGCATCTCATCCAGCCCTCGGTTGCATATTTAGCACTGCATTAAACATTTTTCTGGGAGCAAAATTAGAAGTTTGTTGGGAGGACACAGGATTCTGTGTTTTGCTAGGGATGTTAGGAGGAGAGGGGGGAAAACTAAGGTAATTGCTAGTGTAATCATCACCGTCAGAGATTGGGGTTGGCCTTGCTTTGAGCAGAGGGTGGACTAGATGACCCCCTGAGGACCCTCCCAACCCTAATATTTTATGATTCTATGGTTCTAGTGTTGTGTGATTAGCAAGCATGGTGACTGTTACATCTGGTCCTCATCACCTGGATTGTGTAGATGAGCTAGCCATGAGGAAATTGATGCGCACCTGCCGTATAAGTATTTTCTGCTGGTTGAAGCGTGAACAAAAGGAGTATAGATATCCAGAGGGGAGAACAGTTTTGGGTGAAATTGGTATAAGACAGGAGTTCTGTGCAGAAGGACAGACTGGATACGGGGCAGTGTGGGGACTGTGGGAAGGACAGTGAAGAACCCAATCAAAATCAAATCATGGCCATGGTATCTCATTTGTGAAGGGTACTGCTTTCACCAGTGAGGACTGAAATAAAGATAAGTGGCTATTTTATAAAAAGAGCTTTATAGGGGACTTCTGCCAGCTTAGATTGTAGGGGCCAAGGTTGGCACAGTATTTACCAGATGTGGTTTTTACCCACTTGGGAAGAACTAGTTAGTCCCAGATAAAGGCATTTTCTATTTTAAAAACTCATTCGTTAACACAGTCATATTACCTGTAATTTTGGTTACAGATTCAAATTGTGGTTACATAAAACAGGAGATTTGTAGATTAATTTAGGACTGTACAAAGTAAAACTGCTGTGGGTTTAATACCAATGTGTAATTATAATGTGGAGTATGGAATGCCTGTACATTTTGAATTGGTATTTTCTAAACAAATGTGTGTCATCACTCATTTAAATTGTCTATATTGTATAAACAGCAGTTGAAAACATTTGATTACATGAAAACACCAGTAATGCACAGTTGTAGTCTTAACAAAAGCACATAAAATTGCATGCTACCAGTCCAGGCAAAGCTACAGCCAGTTAGTCCTTAAAGTAGGTCCATTTCATGTGTAAATGGCAGAATCATGTAAACTAGCTGGTTGATTCCTGAGGGCAAAGCTCTTCTTGATCTTGACAAGTCATTTCTCTGCTCCACACTGTAATAGTAATTATTTCCCATCATAATCCTATGAAGTACAGAGCCATGTCTGTCAACATAGTGGTTTAAAAGTCAAACATCACCATAAGCCTGTGGAGAAGACTCAACAAGGTACCGAAACAATATGGTGGAGACTTTGCTGAGATCTCTTTATGATGTCAAAGGCATGTCTGTGCTTGTTTCCCTGTTGCTGGAAGAGGGAGAAATTAGATATACAGCTGAATTGAGAGTCCTCAGGCTGAAGCCTAAATCCCCAAAAGCATTTAGGTTCTGTGTTATGGTGCCCATAAAGACTGCTTGTCCCGGGCACTGAAATACCAGATCCTATACTGGAGGCTCTTCAGCACTTCCTACGTACTGTGCTAACTTTTCAAAGACCACCCAAGGTGTGCAATATGTCTCAGGCCTGGGACCCTTTGCTAAATTGTGCTCTGATACTTGGAAACAATAGGACAGTGACATTCCTACTAACTCAGAACTTCCTTTTGTGGGCTTTGTCTCATCCTTAGTGTTTAGCTTTTCAGACTATTGGGTTGAGGCCCAGTGTATTGGTAACAGAGAATGAGATATATGTATCTGTACTTCTACTGCGTTTGTCAGTGCTTGCTTCAGCCACAGTGCTAATGACTTAATTTAATGAGGTGGAATACTGGAATTGCATAAGGAAGCGAGAAGAGGTGTTCTAGCAGTAAAGGGGTTAACTTTGTGCCTTGGGGTCTTATTTGAAAATCCCATAGAAAAGAGTTCAAGAAGTCTCTTGAAGCTTGTTTCCAAGATGCAGACTTCAGATCCATAATTTCAGTTGTGTAGATTGCAGATCTTTAACCTACTGTTGTTTCTTGCTGTATTGACAAGGATATAGTTTTGGGATGGGATGGGATGTCATGCTGCTCGGTGAATGGACATTGCTGGATTCTGTGAAGTCTTAATTGTTCATGTTTTGAAACAGTTAAATGTTCAACTTCCAAAGGGATGTTGGCTGGATTAGGATGCTGGCAGAATCAGTTTCAAGGTGTGATGGGGATGGAGATGGGACTTTTCAGATCCATTGGGTATAGCAAGTGGCATTATGGGCAAGACTCCATGGCCATTTAATCATGTGGCTAGGCAATGGGGTAGAGGCCAGTCTGGAGCTGCTTCTACTGTGTGAAAGGAGCATTCTGAGAGAGTCAGATTACTACCTTTTATTTCACCTCACGGCACCAAATTTTGCTTTTCTACAACATCTTTTAGATATGGGGGAGTTTCTGGACTGGCACCAGGGACTGATGTGTTTTGGGCTGGTGCTGCCACAGTGCTAGGTTTATTCGATGGTGATAAGGTGGAATTGATGGGAGGCAGGGCTAGCAAACTCTCCCAACACGTATTCTCATTCAGTAAGCTCTTCTTTGGACTTTCTTTGGCGACCTGCTGTGCTGGTTGCTCTAGGCCAGGGGTCGGCAACCCAAAAGATAAGAGCCATTTAAAAAAATTCCTTCAGTAACCAAGTGTTTTGAGAGCCCCAATGGGTGTAGCTTCCTGGTGGAGGGTAGGGGGAGCTGGCAACTGGGGCAGGGCACTTGCCACAGGGTCCCCTGGCAGGGGCGCAGGAGCCGGCTGCCCTGGGAGAAGGGCAGAGCTTGGAGTCGCAAGGGGGCAGCCGTAGAGCATCATGTGCAGGTTGCAGACCCCTGCTCTAGGCCAAGAGGCAGAACAGCTCTGCTCTCTGTCTGTTAACAGAGCAGCTCCCCTTTACATTGTCTTTCTGTGCTGCCCTGCTGTTCAAAGCGGCTGTCTTCTACTCTAAAGGAACTCTGCTGAGGGACTGCATGTGCACAGGCAAGCCAAATAGACTTGTTTCCTGGCCCTTCCTCATCCCTAGGCTGCTCTGTTGTCTAAGCATTGGTAAACATTGGCTTGGGTCCCAGGTGCGTGTTACAAAACAAAGTGCAATATCCAAAGAGCACTGCCTAGTGCCCCAGAAGGAACCCTTTCCCATTTCAGAGCCTGTAGCATTCACCCCTCTTCCCAGCTTTATTCCCTTCACCTTCCAGGCTGTGGGTTCTGACCACCACCCTTCTGGCTAAGGGAGATGGACTGGGGCTCCCTCTGGAGCCTAGCAGTACTATTCCCCAGTTTCACAAATAGATGTGGGCAATTCGCCCTCCTCAGGACGGGAGATCCTGCAATTCCCACTGGCCTAGGAGCAAGAGATGAGGACTTGAAGACATACCGGGGTGCCTCTTTGTGGCAATTCACACCTATCCCTGAGCTGTTGTACATACTGACGTGGCTGGAAGCACAAAGTGTCTGCTAGGGACAATTGGACCATCTGTGTGTTACTGCAGTCTGTCTTTTCACGCTCTAAGAGGTCCACCTGTGCTTTGGAGTTGATTTAGGTCACAAGAAGCTTTTAAAATCTCAATCTCAGATGAATGTCTTGGGGGAGTGGAGAGGGCACGTTGTTTGCTTACACTGCTCCTTCGTTAGGGAAGTACCATGCTCCTCATCTCTTGGAGACTGGAGAGGAGGAACTGAATAAGATGAACTGGTAGAGTGGAGATTCCAGCAGTCCACTGAAACTGGTTCCAGCCTCCTCTAAGACTTGCTGGATTTGAACTTCCTGTGTCGTCATAGCGCGCTCTTGAGCACCAGCAGTTAGAACGGCTTGATTCCCAGGGGCTATGTCTACACTTAGTAAAGTTAGTTCAAATTAGTTAATTCGAACTAATTTTAGTTAGTTCGAATTAACTTAATTTGAACTAGCATGTCCCCACTAGAATGCTAGTTCGAACTAAGCAAGTGCCATGCATGGCACTTTCTTAGTTCGAATTAGTCAATTGCATTAAGGTCAATGTGCCGGTTAGTTCGAACTAACATGGCCACATTGGATTAATTCGAACTAACTAGTTCGAATTAACAGTTAGTTCGAAAAGTATAATTGAATTTGTTAGTTCGAATTAAGGAAGCCCTTAATTCGAACTAATGAAAGCCTAGTGTGGCCAAGGCTTAAATTAGTTCGAATGAAGCTTCCTTAATTCAGACTAACTTGCCAGTGTAGACATAGCCAAGATGTCCTGTGGCTTACCTGATTGAGCAGAGCTGGCAGAACTGTTTGTTGTGACTCTTTTCTGTTCATGACCTGTCCACAAATAGCTTGTGATTTTATCAGAACTGTTTACCCTGTATGGTTAACCAACAGCATTGTGGCTTTTGTGAGCTATTTGTGTTTTTGCTCCCTGTGTATCCTGTTGTTTATGCAGTGTGATTGATTGGTCACAGAGTCTCATGGCTTTTGCTCCCCAATTGAATGACCTACACTTGTAAACAGGAGAAGAGCTCCTGGAAGTGTGGAATTTTTCAGGGAGAGAGTGGGGGACAGTTTAGAGAGTAGACAATGATGAGTAGCGAAATGGTGAATGTAAAGCACTGGTTGCAGAGCAACATGACATCTGGGAATAAAAAGAGCAGTGTTCCCAATCTCACTAAATTCAGCCATGAGCCATTTCCAGCTGAGTGTTTTGAAGTCCAATATCTTTTGAACCATTGGTACCCAAAACATTTTATACATTTAGGAAGCTGAAAGTCTTTACTTTTTACTGGTATAAGGCATGCCTCCAGCACTGGAAGCGTGTTATTTTCTGATCTTAAAATAATACCCCTTGAAGCGTCTGACGAAGTGGGATTTTCTCCCACGAAAGCTCATGCGATAAATAAATCTGTTAGTCTTTAAAAGTGCCACAGGACTCTGTTGTCTTTCTACAATAGACTAACACGGCTACCCCTTTGGAATTGGTGTTCTGATTCATCTTCATTGATGGATGAGAGTTCTCATTTTAGAACGCAGCCTCATGTGCAGGTCTGAAACTTGGCCTCTTGAAATTGATGTCGGCTGTAATAAACATCCTGGGTGTTAGTGTGATGCCTCCCCGGCGTGCAGCAAGTAGACAGCTGATGTACTCACAACGTTCACTCTTTCTGGCTCCATTTTGGTCTTTAAAATGGGGATGAGCCTTGTCTGTCCCCTTGGAGTTGAGGGCTTTTTAGTATTTCTAGAGCATGTTGGAGAGGAAGGTGCTAAATTATTCCACCAGTGATGGCTTTGGACAGACTAAGAACTAAATGGGAGTTGTGTTGACAGGTTTCCCCCTGTTTCTTATTGGAAGTCAGTCTCCCAAACAGAGCAGGGCAGTTCTCCTTTTCAGTCTTTACAGAAAGACTTCAGGCAGTCTGTGCTCCTTGGCGTAACCTGTGGTCTCTGGAGTTGTCAGAAAGCATACACTTGTGCTTCCCTATTCTTTTCTTTCTTTATGGTAGCACCCACTGTGTGGTAAGCACTTTCTGATCGCACAAGGTGGTTGGCCTTTCCTCTAAGGAGCTCATAATCCAAGGATACCAGAAGCCGCCATGCTTTTTGCCAGTGCAGGTGTAAATGCATTGCCCTACTACTCCTGCATCTAACTGTGACAGTCGACTGAAATCAATAGAACTTCAGGGTGGGTCAGGTACACTTAACATTACAGGGTAGCTTTGTTTTTCCCACCTGCCTTGAGGGGCTCACATGAAGTTCTCCGAGTGGCTTACCTGAATGAATGCTGTGGCTAGTCTGTGAAAGCCGTTATGCTGTGAAAGGTGGGGGAGCTATTAATACAATAATACACTGCAGGGACTGGGATCCGTGTTGGTTTCACAATAACTTAACCATTTTTATAGCCTGTGTTGTTCTAGTGCACTTGGGAGCTTGCGAATGAAAATGACTAAATCTGGTCAAATCCCCAGTGGAGTCACTTCTAAAAGGATGTGACTCTTCAGTCTCTTCTCTTCTGTGCCTGTCAAAGGGGCAGCGCCAATGGCAAATGAGGCCCCTCTGCACTCTGTTGTCAAGATGGAGAAGTTGTCTTTACCGGCATCTTTCTCTTCGGCAGGTTCCCTGGGGACTCTCACTGGCACTGTGGAATGCCTTTCTGCTGGGGTTGCCTGTCAAATGCCTAGACTTCTCCTGTAGACCATTTTGCTTTCACTCACTGGGAAGCTATAGAAATTGGTTGCTTGTGGTGGTTGGAGACCAAAATCTTTAAGGCAGGGTTTTAAATGTTTAAACGGGTCTTTGAGTATTGGTACTCATGGATCCTATTCAGGTTCTACCACTGATTCATCTTTGGAGGAGTACTTCGAAGGGGGCAGGGAGGAGTGGGGAACTGCATTAGCTCCAAAGAGTGTATAACTTCATCTTTTAGGGGTCTGTGAGGCTTAATAAATGTAGAAAATCTGGAATCCTAGCAGAAAGGTGCTATAGGAGAGCAAGTTATCTTCTGTGATGCCTTCAGGCCTCTTTCATAGGGTACGTTTGCATCTGGTTAGCAGGAACAGATAGGCTACATGACCCATTATGTAGCTCTTCCAATGCAAATGGTTCTGTGCCACTGAGATGTGTGGTGTTTTTGGGGTGCTATTCAAATACTGTGTTGGTAACAGCATCTGTATGTTAAATTGAGTTCATCTGATGTCTAAAACTACAACTGAGAATATATATTTAGCCTCTGTCTTTTCCCTTGGAGGGCATTTATTCATATCATGAAGATGTCACATTTACCCTAACTGGCAGATGGAGAGGTTAAGAGTATCCTGCGAGGTTGAGATCCAGCAGCAGAATTGTAGGTGATGGGCGCCCAGTCCTCAAAGAACAAGAGATGCTATGGGTTGGGATGTCAGTGCATTGACAGAGCTGTGTGCACATTCCCTTCGTCCAGTATACTCAGCGCTTCAGTTAATGTAACTTAGTTTAATACTTTTTATAAAGGGTCACAATCGTCTACCTTAAAAATGTAAACAGCCCCACACTTGTTCTTCTAGGTGGGTGACTGTACTTGACATGGTGGCAGGACATAGTCCTTTAATCTGGCATAGGTAATCTAAACCTTCAATTTTACAAGTGTAAATTCCCCCAGGTTTTTTGGGTAATCTTGAACAGCAGCAGACACACAGGACTTCCTGACTCAGGGAGCATCACTGAATCGAGCCAAACTTGCGAGATTATTTTTGCATCAGTAAGGCTAGAAGTTTATTTAAAAATCAGTCCGAAATCGATGGCATTGGGCTTCTCCCCCCTGCTCCTGAGGGAGAGTTCGCCAATGGAAAACAAGAAAAGGAGAGGGGATTTTTCAAGTAATGATTAAATAGACACTGTTTAAAGTGTCTGTACTGCTACTTGTGCTGGGCAAGTGGTATGTGGAGCAGTGTAAAGCTCATGCTGTTCTAGGTGAAATGCGCTGGTAGAATTAGCAGAGGCATTGGGCTGCTCTTACTTTTCTTCCTGCCAGCCACAGTTCTTCCTCCTACTACCCTTCAGGGGTCCCCGAGTGGAGGAGGGGGGAGGCCAATTCAGGAGTGGAGTGCCCTGTACTCTGGCTAACTGGACAAGAAATCAGCACCATGTCTCCTGATTCTGCAGTTCCCTGTTAAGGTGAACTAAGAGTTCTGTGATACTACTTCAGGAGTAGAGTAAGACAAGCAGGACAGTAAATCTATTCTAAAGGAATATCTGGGCAGCAGAAAGTTTGCTTTCTTTCAGATTTTTGGAAGGCTCTCAGGAAGTCGAGTGTTTCTGGGATTTTTTGGCTGTGGGAGGCAGGTTGAGGCTTTTGGAAATGGCACAGGCAACATTAAACTTTACGGTAAATAGATCTTAAAATTCATCTTCCCCACCTAGTATCTTTCATTATATCCAGCAGTGATAGATGAACAGGTTTGTTGGCTTCTACTGAAATGATCAGCAGTGAAAGAGGAGTGACAGTGTTAACATTTTGATTGCAACTCATAGGCTGCAAGATTAATATCTGAGATGAAAAGAGGCCCCTCTTAGACCCGTTGCTTCATGCTGTCTGCAAACTCAGGCAGCTCTGCATTGGTTAAATTTTGTTGATTATCTTTGCAACTCTAAGTCCTAGATGCTTAAATGTTTTTGAGAACTCAGATTCTGGAATACAGTTATGTATAGAAAAGGGTAGTAGAATTACTTCTTGTTCAAGCCATTTTGTAGGTGCAAAGTCAACAAACAGTCAGAGCTGTTAGTGATGAAACTGACAAACGATTGGTAAAGGCGGGAGTGCATCAGGGATTACCTTTGAGCCCTGGCTTGTTTATTCTTGTCCTGGATACCTTCACAAGGAACATGAAGGTGACATCTTGGTACGTGTTTTCTGTAGATTATATCGTTCTAGGCAGTGAGGAGAAGGATAGTCTAAAAGTGGATACTGTTAAATGGAGAGGTGTATTGGAGAAACATGGTGGATTTTCTGTACCTTAAAGTCTTTAGACCATAATTTGAAGACTTCTCTAACCTATGACTGAGTTATTAGTTTATTACTTGTGTGCATGGGTAAGGTTCTGTGGCCTGCACTGTGCAGGAGGTCAGACTAGATGATCATATTGGTCCCGTCTGACCTTAGAGTCTATGAGTCTGAGTAAAATAAGCGGTGGAAAAAGAATATATGCTATGTAATTTCAGTAACGTGAACACTGAAGAAATATCCTTGAAACTAGATGAGTTGATACTTGAAACTTGTTTTCAGTACTATCTGGGTTCCAGAATTTGGGGAAATAGAGGATGAACTTAGCTAGGATAATAAATGCCTGGCTCAATTGGAAAAAGGTAAGTCATATAGTATGTGACAGGAAGATACCGTAAGAGTAAAAAGAGAAGTCTATGAAATGGTGGTTTGTTTAGTTTTAATATATGGTTCCGAGTGTTTGACAATAAAGAAGCAACATGAAAAAATGATCTGTTCCACAGAAATATAAATGTTGAGATGAAAGAGCGATGTAAGCCAGAAAGACCATGTGAGGAATGTGTATGTTAGAAACATGCTCAAAGTACATAAATGAGAGACTGCAGCCTCAGATGGTATGGTCATGTAAATGGTAGTCCGTGGGTAAAAGAGACCAAGACTGAAGGAAAAAGGCAGAGGCCAACCCAAGATGAAGTGGTGGGATGTTATAAAGGAAGACATGTTACTGTGTGGGATGATAGAGATGACGATAGGAGAGCACTCACAGAGTGGATCCCTTTGGTGGAATTAATGTGAGCTGGAAGAAGAAGCAGCACTCAGCTTTGTGACAGTTTAAGGGAAAAGGATCATGTGGCAATTTACCCTGCTGTGTTGTGATAAATATTTCCAAATCATCAAACATCTAGACTTAATCTTCACTTCAGATGTCTTGGCCTCCTAATATTTGGTGTTTTTTCTTTCCTTTTTGGTAAAACAGGCTCACAACCGTAACTCAGTTTTTGTCTTGGAACACATATATACATTATTATGCATTTTCTTGATCTTGCTTATATAAATAGCATTTTAATAAATAATGTTTTAAATAGTCCTATAACTGTTCAAGCCACTTCAGCCACTTAAACTGGAAATGCAGTGTTAAGGTTGTTTGGGAGCAGAAAAGGGCTCTTTTACGGGAAGCAAAGGGGCTGTGGGGTGATCCAGGGGCAGTGCCTGGTGTTGAGGGAGTGGCTGCTGAAGGAGGCTGTGTTGCAGGGAGTTGCTGTCCCTGCCATCATATCTTGGACCCTGTACATCCTGGTGGTAACCTTGTATTCTACATTGGCAGAGTAGCATTTTTTACAATGAAGTCAAATACCTTGGTCTAAATGAGAAGTTATGGTAGAAAGCATAACTATTCAATAAATAGCCTTTACTTGCAGATGTTACTAGTAGTTCTACATGTGGAAGAGTGAGACCCTGAAGTTTTCACAGTATATAAAAGCTGGGAGCAGATTAAAACTTAAATTATTAAAATATTAAAATTTGACTGATTTGAAGAGGTTTCTGACTAAACTTTTACAGAAATCTGCCTTCTGTAAATGTTGAGCCTGGGAAAGCAATATTTTGATTTTTTTTCTTAAGATCACATTTCAAAATGAAATTCAGTGCCTGGATTTTTATATGTGTGATTAAAATTTCTAGGGCTCTGTATCACTCATTGCTGACATTCTTAAGTAATGATATGTTCTTATGCCACACTTGCCCTTCAGTGTTGTAATGGAAAGAATTTGGTGCAAGAAGAGAGAGGTGACTGAATAGCAGGAAAGATGACACAGGAGAGGCTGCTTATGATCTTCTCCTAATATAATTGGGGCCCTGACTTAATTAGCTCCAACTGAGCTGCTTCTATCTTGTATGAAACCTTCCCAGATTTCTTAATGTTCTTGTAAAAATTACAGCTCAGTCACTCTGTCGTGCTAGTTTAATGTACGATGCCACTTCCTCTATGCATAGCCCTGAGCTGTGGGTGGATTTGGGGTCTGGGATCTGCCTGCTGAAGCAAGACATCATTTTTCAGCCTGGCAGACTTTACAAAATCCTTAGTCAAAGATTGGTTGCATTTAACCCTGTATTTGAGGTGCTTCAGAACTGGGCGTTCTGGAATTCACTCTCTCCATAAAATGAAGTCCCACAGGAATGCAATAAACTTAGTAAAAGATCAGATTCTCTTTTGTACTTATTGTTCCCACCTAGGACACTTCAGAACAAATGTCCACTTAACTTTCATTTTGGTTTCCTCTGCAAAATAAACTCAGTTCTAGGTGCACTTCCCTTTCCGTCTCCATTATGTGTCATGCTGTATTCCATGCTCATAGTCTAAATGGACATCAGCAATGGAATTCTTACAAAAATTTACCTAATTAGAGCTCTGATTAATAAGAAATAAAATACTACTCAGTGTATAGAATTAATTATCTTATGTACTCATGGTAGTTATGGAAATGTTGAGGTGGGCAGTGGATTGGGAGCAGATGTACCTTGCCTGGCTTTATAACCATAATATGCACTGGCTGCAGATCCACTGGAGGTGGTAATGGTGGGATTTGAGTGTAGGTGGGGCTTGGGCTTTGCTGCTGTTGTCATCTAAGGCCTTGTACACACTACAAAGTTATTGCACGATAAAGCCCTTTATTGTGCGATAAGAAGCCGAGCGTACACACTTAACTTGCAGTTTTTGCGCGTTAAGAGCCCTCTTGTTGCGCAAAATGTAAACCACCTAAACGAGCGTGGTAGCGTCTAACGCGGAATAGCTATTGCGCGACAGCCCGTGTGTGTACGGTTACCGCGCAATGCGTAACCTCCGGAAATGGCCCACAATTCCAATCCCATCCCTTCTGCACTTCCGTCTGAACTCTGTTGCTGTGACGTCATGTTTCCCGACCTCCCCTTCTGCCCCGCGAATTTTTGAATTCCACACTCTCCCTTCTGGCTTGCTGTTCAGTGCTGCTGCCTCTGTGTGCCCCGCTTGCAATGTCGTCGCAGCGCAGCAAACAAGCTCCAGCCTGGACAACAGCTGAGGTGATGGATTTGATAGGCATCTGGGGAGAGTCCGCCGTGCAGTCACAATTACGTGGCAGCCGGAGGAATTTTGACGTTTTTGGACAAATATCTCAGGCGATGAATGAGAAGGGGTACGAGAGAGACACTCTGCAGTGCCGAGCAAAAGTGAAGGAGCTGCGGATCACGTACCACAGAGCCAGAGAGGCAAACCGGCGCTCCGGCTCCGCGCCGGCAACATGCCGCTTTTACAAAGAGTTAGAGGAGATCCTGGGCGGCGATCCCACAACCACCCCTATTTCAACCGTAGACACTTCGGCGACAGCGTCCGAAAAGGACAGGGTGGCTGAAGGCGACGATGCAGTCGTTGACGAGGAAGCAGAGGAGGAAGAGGACGTGGATGGTGACAGCGGAGCTACCGACATCGGGAGCCAGGAGTTATTCACCACCCCGCCAGAGACAAGCTCCGCGGATTCGTTTTCCACGCCTTCCCCTGATGCAACCGATGACGGCTCCGGTAAGTTACGTTTTCAGTGCTCTCTATTCTAGCAGCTACAGCATAGCGTGTAGATGAAGATAAGGCATTGAGTACTCCTTTTCTGTTTCTTCTTTTCTATGTGTTAATGGTTTGGCGGTGTCTTACTGGCATTACATGAAAAGCGCATCAATGCATGCCTCGATTGCCAAATAGTCGGCCCCTTTCAAGTCACTGAACGTGTACTCCAGATATCTCCAAATTCTTCTTTTAAAAGTGGATGGTAGAGCGACCATTTGCCCTCCCCCATTCAGGGAGACTTGCCCTTTCCAGCTCGCAAGCACTGACGCGGGAACCATGGCAGCGCACAATCCAGCAGCGTAAGGTCCCAGCTGGAACTCAGCGACATGCAGGAGATGCATTCTTGCTTGCAGAGGCACTCTAAGCAGTGTGATATCGGCTTCTATTGCAGCCATCTCTGACACAGGCTCAGAACAAGCAATGCCAATAGTCCACTGTCCCGTGTGTCTTCTCTCAGCAACCCATCCCTCGCTTCATGAAACTTGTTTCTGGACCTCAGTATTCCTTGTCCCGTGTAACTTTGGAATGCGTAGGGAGAGCATCCTTACTTGCATATAAGCGGAGCGAGAACAATTGCAACATTCAAAATGTTTCATTTTTCCGCAGAGATGACCTTCGCTGGGCGGCGCTCAGCACCAGCCGAGCATGTGAGACAGATAAGGCGGAGGCCTCGCAGGAGCAAGGAAGATAACTTCCAGGAGCTGATGCATTCCAATGAGGCATCTGCGAGGGAGACAAGGCAATGGAGGCGGCAGTGCAGGCAGGAACGGAGAGAGAACAGTGAGAGGAGGGCGAAGCAGGAGGACACCCTAATAGGCATTCTCCAGGAGCAGACCCAGCTGATGAAGACCATGGTCGGTCTGCTCCAGGCTCGCGCCCCCCCCCCCTCCCCCAGCCACATCTGCCGTTCCCTCCAACCGTGCAGCACTCTCCCCCCAAACAGTATTTTGATCCCCAGGGACACCCCTGGTATAACGTTACCTCAACCCCTCCCCAAACGTATGTCGTGGAGTCCTGCACCTACACTCACCTCTAGCCCCCTCTCCTTACAGCTTACGTTTCGTTTGTGTTACATTAATAAAGTTGAGACATTTGTTAATTTAATCCGACTTTATTGTGATGCATTGTCAATATGCCCTGGGCGTCTGTTGTCAAAAAAAAAAAAATAGAGAAAGAAGCAAACAATCTGTATCTAATGATTTTTCTAAGTTAAAGATGCAAAACAAAAACAGTGATTTCAAACATTAGAAAACAGCCTATCAGTCCCCGTTGGTGAAATGCTCCTTCAATGCCTCCCTTATGCGCACGGCTCTAAGCTGTGCCCCCCGGATACCCCTGGTGTCCGGTTGCTGGTATGCATACTCCAGACGCTCAGCCTCCACCGTCCAGGAGTTCAGAAATCTCTCACCACGGTTTTCGCAAATATTGTGAAGGACACAACACGAGGAAATGACAAGTGGAATGTTGTTCTCGTGTAGGTCTAGCCGGCCATACAGCGATCTCCAGCGCGCTTTTAAACGGCCAAAGGCACACTCCACAACCATTCGGCACCTGCTTAACCTAAAATTAAACCTCTCCTTGGCAGGATCCAACTTCCCTGTAAAAGGCTTCATTAGCCATGGCATCAGTGGGTAGGCGGGGTCCCCCAGGATGACCATGGGCATCTCGACACCCCCCCCCACTGTCATTTTCTCGTTGGGAAAAAAGGAGCCCGCTTGCAGCCTGCGGAACAGTCCCGAGTTTCTGAATATCCGAGCGTCATGCACCTTTCCCGACCAACCAGCATTTATGTCAGTAAAACGCCCACGATGGTCCACCAGTGCCTGGAGAACCATTGAAAAGTATCCCTTTCAATTTATGTATTCGGAGGCGAGATGGTCGGGCGCAAGAATAGGGATGTGAGTGCCATCTATTGCACCCCCACAGTTCGGGAATCCCAAGTCCTGGAATCCAGCGATGATCTCCCTCACGTTCCCCAGGGTCACCGTCCTCCTTAGCAAAATTTGGTTGATGGCTTTGCATACTTGTGTTAGTGATACACCGACGGTCGACCGTCCGACCCCGAACTGGTTTGCGACCGAGCGGTAGCAGTCCGGAGTCACCAGTTTCCAGAGGGCAATAGCCACACGCTTCTCCACGGAGATGGCCGCTCTGATCCTCGTGTCCT
This sequence comes from Pelusios castaneus, assembly GCA_007922175.1. Taxonomy (NCBI): domain Eukaryota; kingdom Metazoa; phylum Chordata; order Testudines; family Pelomedusidae; genus Pelusios; species Pelusios castaneus. Next base: position 2,475,642 of record ML686049.1, read on the forward strand.
TGCGCCGCAGGGCTGGGGCTAGCTCCTGACACAGTTCCATAAATGTGGCTTTCTGCATGCGAAAGTTCTGTAGCCACTGACATCATCCCACAGCTGCAGAACGATTCGGTCCCACCAATCTGTGCTCGTCTCCCGTGACCAGATACTGCGGTTCACGCTGTGCAGCCGGTCTGCGAAACTGATCAGAATTTCTGTTTGGTTCTCAAGGCTGTCAGTCTCGGTACTGGAGTCATCTGAATCCTGCTCTGAATCAGAACTGAACATGTACTCTATCAGAAGCTGAGCTGTGTTCACAATGCTGAACGCAGCATTCAAGATCAGAGCTGAATCCATGCTGATGCAGAAAGGGAAGTTCCGTAAAGACGGTCGTTTCAGTTTTAAATTTCGCGCTCGTTGCTAGTGGCAACTGCTAGGAAGCGTCGGTAACAGAATGCACCACGGGAAATCTAGAATTATCCCATGAAGCATAGCGCGAGCCTTCTTCTTCCCAGTATCCATAGCGCGAGTTACCGATACGGGGGACTGTGGGATAGGTACCCACAGTTCACTTTGTTTTACAGGAGGACTAAGAAAAGAGGGGGGGGGGGGGCTCTGTTCCGCTAGAGTACACTGAGTGTGTACGCGATCTTGCGCAACAACAATCACGGAACATTTACAGCGCAACAGGCTTGTTGCACGAAAATTCTTGTAGTGTGTACATAGCCTAACTCTGATCAGTAATATTTAAGACACTGCCCTTGATATTGAAGTAGGTTGTTGCTGTTACTCTGTGATAGCACTCACTATGTGCTGGGAGCTTTCTAAACACTTGAGGACTGTCCCTTCGCCATAATCTAAACTCTCTCTTCAATTTGCTCAAAGCAGGGAGGATGTGGCAAAAAACACATCTGTTGCATAATACACCTGTCTTCTGCCTCCTCCTTAAGCGAGTTCTCTTTGGAACAGCTAAGTTAATATTTGTCCAACCAGTGTAATAATCCTGTGGCATTTAAGCCAAATGTATCTGTTCTGCAATCTAGGGTTATGATGTGGCTGTGGGGACTTTGTAATTGATGACATCGTTTGGCGTTCATAAGCCAACCCTGTGTTCTTCCCTCAGTGTTATTCTTTGCTATCATTTGTGCCAAGCCAGGCACTAGGTGGTATTTTTTTGAAATAATGGGACCATAATCATCCGGCATTGTGAGGTGCCTGTTACACTAGTGCTGATTTGGCTTTTTTATCATCCCACGGGAATGACTACATGATGTTTGTTCTCTGAGGCAGTGAATAAACACTGAATTCTTAATTAATGTATGGCAAAGTTATAGTTCAATTTGTGTGTTGCCCCACAGCTGCAGTTTGCTCCCTTTTACTAGGTTAAGTTTAATTTTGCTAGGAGTAGATAGATGTTAATCTAACTTGCAAAGCTCTATTAAGTAGGATCCCTGAGTATTTCAGCTTGTAGAAGCCAATGCAGCCTTGTCTTTCGGATACCCTTTTAAGTGAATGAGACGATAGGACATCGGCATGACTAGCCGAGACAGGGAAATACGTTAGAGACAGTACTAAGTTTCGGGTAGCAAATACCTTTCACAGAGTTAAAACTGTTGGGAGAAGTGTAGGTGGTCCTGGGCATTGTTGTTCACTGCAGACTTGCCAGGATAAGTCATTGCATTGTTGAATCTGTTTGCAACCAGAAGGGCTGGAAACTACACCCTTTGAAATGAAAACTTGTGTTCTGCAGGCTTCTGTAAAAGCATGTGGGAAGACACCTAAATTCCTGTATTTCCAATGTCCTTAGTGCTGAAAGCTCTTAGAGTATGTCAGTGTGGGCTGCACTGTAGATGCGCATGTGTGCAAGATGGTTTTTTTTTTTAAATTTGTCAGTGGCATGTCCCCTACGCTATCTCATGCTCCAAGAGAAAACATAAAGAGTGAGTTGCTGTGATCCTCCCTCAGTTCCCTCATACTGTCTGAGGCAGATTCCAGGAAGTGTCAAATCTGTGTCTCTTTTCAGAGACCCTAAACCAATCCTTTTTCAACCAGCGTGGTGAAGAAATCTTAATTCTACGCTTCAATCTAAACTGCATTCCTAAAAAAAAGAAATCAACTTTCCCCTGTACACCTTGTGCCAACCTTCGTCCCTCGTGGTGGAATCTGTACCCCGGTGTTTAAACCCTGTTTGTCCTGTGAAAGGCTGATCCCCAATAAGGATAGACAGGACTGATGCCTCACTCCTTAAGGGAAGGACCATATCCCTGGGGCAAGTCCCTTTTATCCAGGACCCATAGGTCCAGGAACGTTTGGCTCAAGCTAACTCTGCTTGAGCAGTACATGTGGGTCATTTGTAACCATCACCTCTGGGCTCTAACCAGTGTAAGGTCAGATAGACTAACATCAGCCCTCGCTCCCTGGAGTACACATCACACTCCAGGATCAGGCAGTGGAAAGAAGCTGAAGAGGATACCCACAGATTTGGCACATACAGCATTGGCACGGACCACCCTAACGTTGGTGAGGTCCGTGGCAAACAAGACCTTGGTGTCAGCTCCCCCAGTACGGACAGCCCCAGTAACTATCAGCTGGCTTGATGATGGCACCTAAGAATGTGTTGCTCCCTGCGGTATCCAGAGTTATGAGACATTTCACCATCACCTGCCCTTAGCATGAAGAAGTCTTGTCTGTGCTGGCTGTGAATCAACTCACTGAATCCACCAGCCTCTTGGGGGAATATAAGCACTGCATTCCAGGCTCTCCCAGACCTCGTTCCCTCTCTGCAGGTTCATGAATGGCAAACGCCAACCTCTGAGCGCTCTCTGAGAGCCCCATGTAGCATCCAGCCCCTTATCTGCTAAACGGTCTAAGATGTACCAGGCGATTATTTACTCTGCAGAGGAGAAGACTGAGGGGGGATTTGATAGCAACCTTCAACTACTTGAAGGAGTGCTCCAAAGAGGAGGGAGCTAGGCTGTTCTTGGTGGTAACAGAGGACAGAACAAGGAGCAATGGTTTCAAGTTGCAGGTGGGGAGGTCGAGGTTGGATATTAATAAAACCTTTCTCACTAGGAGGGTGGTGAAGCATTGGAATGGGCTATCTAGGGAGGTGGAGGAATCTCTGTCTTTGGAGATATTTAAGGTCCGGTTAGACAATACCCTGGGTGGGGTGGTTTAGTGGGAGTGGTCCTGCTTTTAGCAGGGGGTTGGACTAGATGACCTCATGAGATCCCTTCCAGCCCTAAGATTCTATGATTATACACACCACACTACCCCTTTGTTTAACACCATGGCATCTGTAGTGAACACAAGAATAAGTATATTCTGGAAGAACAGAAATTCTAGTGAGCAAGCTTATTGGAACTAAATGGTTACATGTGAAACAAAATTCTCGCATGCTTTCTAGAGACTAAACTTAACACGTTTCTGTCCTGCCTGAAGAAGTTATGTTCCACCAACAGGCTCTTCAGTGTTTTCAGCTCAAGAGGGGCTGAGGCCCCTTTTTCATGAAGTGAAATGCTGCCCTTTTGCTTCCTCATTGAAGGGTGTCTCCCAAATGTAGTGGAGCAAATCCAAGGACCTTTGTCTGCCCCAGTTTTTCTTTTTGTTAAATCCTTTTGAATCTTTCTTACAATCCTTCATTTGCATTTAGTTTAGGTTAGTGGGAAGAACCCATTGTGAATGAGACCATACTCAATACAGGTGTAAACAGAAGGCAAAACGTCTCATCTGACATTAAACCTGTTTGTCACCATTAGTGGTGACTAACATCTTGACACATACTTTAAGTACATGTTTTCAGTTTATGTACATGACTCCTTACATGGTATCAGTACATACATTTCACAATGATGTTAATGACCAGCGTGACCCTGCTTTCATCTGAGACTTCTCATGAGGTTCTTTGGTGACTCAGGGGGATTGTATTGAGGACTCAGGCAGTAGCTGATTCTCTGAATGGTGGATAAATCTGTAATAGCCCTTTAAGAAGCTCCGATACCATGGGATAAGAAGTGATTGAGAATAATGGTATAAATGGATGGCAAGCTGGGATTGCTGTGAGGTGGACCTTAAAAACAGAGCTGAGCAAGAGGCTGATCTGCTTTAAGTGCAATGAGCAGTTGAGGATCTTCAAAGTGGGTCCAACCCACAAAGGGCTGTCCATAAAAATCCTCTTCCATTTAGATGAAAAGGTTTTTCTGGTAGACATTTCCTTGCTCTGTGTCAGGATTTCATGGACCTATAGAGAGCATCCTGAGGAGCCTCCGTTCAGACCTTTGCCAGTCTGCTCCTTACATGATCTCATTCTGCAGTCTGGCCTTCCCAGTGGCTATCACTTGAGTGACTTGTGGCTGAACTCCCCACCCAATATTCCAAGACCCCATCCAAACCTCATTCCTAAGGTGGTTTCAGAATTTCAGGTAAACCATCCTATCAGTCTGCCTGTCTGCTTCTTGAAGCCACATGTGATACTGAGAGAAACACTGCACCCAGGGCTTCATCATACCATTCGGATGCTTCCCCTCTTTATTTCTCGCCACAGCCGTGTGTTTGAAAGGTTGTCTCCTCACAAGGGATATGGAAATAGATACCCTGAGACATCTCATTACCAGATGGCTGGTGTACAGTCCCACCAAACATGCACGCTCACTCCCACAGAGCACAAGAAATGTTCTCTACATGCTTCAGGAACATGCCAGTATCAGATCTATACAGTGGCAACATGGAATGGCCCACTGATATTTGTCAGACATGTGCCTGGATTTAACTGTTGCATCAGATGTCTAGGTCAGATGTCAAGGTCACAGGAGCTGTACTACAATGACTGTTCAGGTGAGGCTGCCGAAACGTCGTCTTCCCATCACCCAGGGAGAAAGCTGCTTGCCAGTCATCTATGGCAGGGTCGCACTGACAAACACAGAGGAGTAAGAATGGTTACTTACCCTATGGTAATTGTCACTGAAGATGTAGTGAAAGTGGCCTGCTCTCCATCCTTGCTTCTCCTGGCCTGCAGCTACTAGGGCCTTCAAACTGCAGCTTTTCTGCTCTTGATGCCATCACATAGGAGCATTAGGAGGCACAGGTTTGTGCTGCCCTGACAAACACATCTCTTGGGGGTGGGGGCAGAGCTCAGTCTCCTGTACATGAGGCACATGTGAATCTACAAGGGGATCCACACTGACAACACTTCAGAGGCCTATAGTAAGGCCTGCTTTATGCTAAAATGTTAGGTCAACCCAGCTAAGTATTTCAGGGTTGAGAAAATCCTTACCTCTTGGCAGCCTAATTACATCCAGCTAATCTTCAGTGAAGACAGCACCATGGCAAGAGAAGAATTCTTCTCTGAACATAGATACCACCTCTTGGGAGGTGAATTAATATTACAAAATGAGAACCTCACTTGTAGGGTCTGTACTCAAGTGCTGTGGCGGTGCAGTTGCATCTGTACCTCTGTAGCATTTCAATGCTGTAGCATTCAAGCCCGTACTGTAGGACGCGTAATTGTTCTTTTCTGAGTGTCGGCTTAGGACGGAGAATTAACTGGCGTTCGCAGGGCTCACTGAGATGCAGCTTGAACCACTTCTAATGTGGAGTCTGGAGAAGGGTGGAGACTGGTAGCATCCATTCAGTTTGCAGAGTCATAAAGGACAGAGGCTTCATTCTGCTAACCACTGACATGTTATTAGAAGGGAAGCAAATATGTTCTATTTTCTTGGGGGGGAGGGGGAGTGTGTTACCCTATCGGGAAGCCTGCCAACAGCTCTGAGTAGCCAAGCTGAGATTGCCAGCGCAGCTGTGCACTTGGCGTGGGCCATTCCATTAGTTGCTTCTACCATAAGCAAAATGACTTGATAGCATGTGCCAGTTTGCTCTCCAGAAATGGTCATCAGTTTTGTGTCAGTGTGGTAGAAATGTTCCGATACCCCACCAGAAGAAGGTGAGGCTGGAAGTTCTTTGGGCGTGGGGCTCATTCATTTCATGTATTGTGTAGCACTGTCTACAACATCAGACCTAAACTAACCAATGTCCTTGAAGGTTCAAACCTCTTCGCATGTTTCTACTACTTTAGGTCAATTAGCTCCTTCTGGTCTCTTGTGTTGTAGTGAGTACTAAGGTAGCGGAGCGTTCTTTAGTTAGGGGAGGTCTAGAATGAGGCCTTACTAAAAGTAACACTTTGAAGGACAGTTGTAGGGTAATATGCAGCTTGTGCAGTTTTCATCATGCAGGCTTTCCCAGCTGTTGCATGTTGCTCTGTGATAAAATATTAGGAAATGTTTATTCATGTTTATGTGCCTGTTCAGGACTCTTGGGTGATAAGATTTCTGTGTGTGGATGGAAGGAGGGTTGAAGTCAGCACCAGAGTAAGAGTTTGATGCAGCTCTTACTGAAGTCATATGCTTAAAAAATTTCTGTACAGGTGTCAGGGCTGAATGAGTCCTCATGTCAGACACCCATCCAATGAGACAATATCTCACTATTGACTTGAAAGGCCAAAAAAAAGCAAAATGGCCTAGACTTGTCTTCTTTACCTCTGTGCCAGCTGCTTTCCCTGAGTTCAGCTGCCAGCCATGTTGATCTGTGGGGAAGAGGATTCATGGGGCAGTCTTCAAAAGTGTAAGAGAGTTAGGGATCATAGTTTCCCATCTTGAGGCCCTTATCATGTGTGCATGCACTTGTGTAGGGGACAAGTGGGGGAAAGGAAAGGGGTGAATTTGTTCACTTAGAATTAGTTTGATGCTAGAAATCCTAAGGGCCAAACACAAAGATCAGAATTTATACTGCTTAACTTTAGTTGGATTATTCTGACCTCAGATTTACATCAGATGTTGATCTGACCATACTATTTGGAATAAAGGCAGATTGCTCTACACTGAGATCTGTTGCAAAGATGAAACCCACTGGTGTGTGCGCTCAGCTTGTTAATGCCATAGTATGCACAATCTTTGGAAAGGCATCTGAAATCTGCAGGGACAAATCTTCTATGGGTTTGCAAGGGCAATGAAAAGAGAAGCTTGCAAGCTGACGTAGGCCTTGGTGTACTATGGTGGGTGGAAGTACAACAATTCGTATGTTCTTCCAGACAGCAGTAGATTAGGTCTCAGTGTTCTGAAGGATCTAACATGTTGAGTTGAACACATTGAACAACTGCATAAACACCAGTCTCCTCTTGTTTAAACTTCAAACAAACAAATTCTAACTGTCTCTTGTTCCTCATGAAGAACTGAAAGATTGCTCTTAAGTGGCCTGTGGGAGTGAGTTTTGCTTTACAGACCAGTTAAGAAGTTTATGATCCAAATTAGACATGCTGTTGATGTTGGTAAGGGGTGGTGATGTGGAGGAGAGGGGAATGGGATGGTGAAAGTTGCAACAGTGAAGGCTCATGATGCTTTTATATTTGCATGTTTCCTCTTGTCTGTATTTAATTTTTTATTATGTTGAAATTAAAGACAGTGCTTCGAAAGCAGGCAAAGAGCTCAGAGACCAGCATAAAAATCTAAATTGTGTGTGACATTTGGAGTTGGATATTTTCTTGTCTTTGACTGATTAATCACACTTGTACTCTGAGATCCTCATGTGGATTTGGCAATTTATTTCTCCCTTGGTCTTCAAATGTCAGCTCTGTGGTAAAGAGGTAACTACAATTATTTAAGGCTGTTTGTCAAGTGGTGCACACTAGATAAAGGTGGAAAGACAGTGACTTAAGTGCGCTGTTACCAGCTTTATGTATGTGACTACCCTGATCTCAACTGATATTTGATCCCTCCAACCGACCTGGGGTATGAGAATAGCTGAGGGATAAAGTCAGGTCAGCATTGGGAAACTTGTACTGGTGTAATCAAACAGATTTAAAATTGATCTATTGAACTGGGGCATACCCTCAAGGTACACTTATTTGAACTGAGTAAAATCTCTCTTAAATCAGTTTTGTTTAATTTGGTAAGTTTCCCAAGTAAACAGGGTTTAAAATGATTTGAGTGAGTCCACATTATTAGTTTGCACTGGTATAACCAGATAAAGCAGTGCAATTTTTTTCTTACAGATCAGGCCTAGGACTTTAGGAGGCTGCTGTTAGTGCTGCTTGCTGTTGAGGAGGGATTGGAGCAGGCAGCCCCAGAACTGGAGACTGTCACAGAAATCCGTTTTGACTGTGATGTGGATTTACCTTGCATAAGGACCAGTAGCCAATATTTTGAGATGCATAGAATTATTTAATGCTTGACCATTGTTCACTCTCTTGTCAGCTGCTTGTAAGTCATCACCTTTTCTTGATGCTTGAAAACCAGGACTGCATTCGGCTCTTTACTGTGAGATTCTAGTTTTCATATGACTTAGGAGCTGCCGGAATGTAGCTGCAGTTGGAGAGTAGAGATGCATCAGTTCCCATGACTGATTAAGGCATTTTCTCTTTGATTCCAGAAACAAATTAAAATGGTAAGAGAAGTCTCTGGTGAAACACTGGAGTCTAATTTTAAAATGGTTTCCTGTATTTCTGGAGGGGAGAATCTCATGTGACTTGACCATGCTCTGTATGTTTAACTAACAGAAATTTGTTTGTTTGAAGGTACATGGGAATAGGACTCTCAGCCCAAGGAGTCAACATGAACAGACTTCCCGGTGAGTTGTGTTAAGAATTGTTTGTACTCAGTGTATTAATCTTTGCAGTGAAATCATCTGATTCTCAGAAAAACATGGCCTGTTTCCTCTTCATAAGATTGGAAGCAAGGATGCTGTTTGGAGACTGATGTATTTGAGCTATGGAAATGTTTAGTTTTTTTAAGGCTGGTCTTCCCAGTTCATGACTGTAAAGTTCTTGCTCATTGGTGTGGTGGTCCTGGCTGTATGTGGCATTCCTTCCCTAAATTGAGTTGCCACTGATTGTGTTTGAACTTTTTTTCCCCCCCCTCTATTGTAAGGCCCTTGGTTCCTCTATCTGCTGCCGCAAGTTTGCACTGATAGCGTAAGGGTCCTTATGGAGCCAACCTTTCTGCAGTCAGCCCTCACCTAAACTCTGACTCTGAACTAGAAGGGATGGCTGGGAATGCATAGTTGAGGCTCTGGGGGTGTGGGGGAATCTGTAGGCAGCCAGAATCTCTACTAAGGTGCCAGCAGTATCAGCTGGTGGCAGAAGAGAGCTGGGAAGACTCTTGCTGGAGTGTTGTGAAAGGTATTGGGGAGAAGGAAGCTTCAGTAGCTGTGAAGAGAGATGGGAGAAGGGAAAATTGGCTATTTGTCCAGCTATCTAAGGGTTAAGAGTGAAGTCAAGAGCAGGAGAACATTTTTGTCTAATCTTTTGTCTAATTTTTGCTCTGCATATCATGTTTATATTTAGAGCATTGCAGGCCGCTAGAACATGCAACCCTTTATATGTTATACAAGTTGAAGGTAGAAAAGCAGCTACTGAGTCCGGCCCTGCAGACCAACGCTGCTGTGGTCTGTATCTGCCAGCAGAGCCTTGGTGTGGTGTGTGCGTACGTGCCCACTGCTTTCTAGTGACACCTTCAGCTGACAAAGCGGCAATGAGGGGCTACAGAGGCCTGAAGTCTTCCTAGGCCACATGGTCGCTGCAATGCCTAAAAGTCCAGAGTGTCACACTGCCAAAAATAAGCAGCTACTGGGTTTCACTAGTAGCAATCCTTTTCCTGGAACTAGTAAATAATACTTGTGCATTGGATGTCCTGGCGTTTGAGGCAGTGTAATTGTTCCTTTTTGGATTACGGTATATATGGGGCCCCATGAATTCGGTGGTTCTGGAATTTGCTGTAGATCCCCGCCCCTTTCTGCAAAATTGGTTCGGGTTTTCACTGAATTGTTTTTCTCAGCTGGTTACAGAGAGAACCTAACAAACGTGAACCAAGTGCAAAGCGACACAGTAACCTCTGCCAACCTGCTGAAATAGTTCTACGTTGTGAACTGGCCCAGCCCTCTCAATGAGAGTTAATGCTGAACCCCAATGATGCTTGAAAAGTTTAACTTTTCCACTTCTGATGTCTTCAGCAGACACATCCAACTAATGTGTTTAGCTACAATCCCAAACTGCCTGTCATGACTTGTCAGGTGCAAAATGCCCCTGCCTGCACCCTTACTCTTCTAGCAAAACCCTGAGGTCTTTCCTTAATGTCTTCAAGGTAGTTGTGTATTCAGCACAAAATTCTGCAGCCCACTTAGAATTAAAAATGATGGGACACTGTAAAATTAAAATATATTATCTTAATACCCGAAGGGTGACTCTGGTGGAATTTATTTTCATATTGAATTCAATATAAACTTTTTTTAACATCTGCAGATGCTGCAGATTTTTTGATTTGCTGCATGGGTATGCTTTAGAATCCAAGTTCCAAAGGGGTGGCCATGTTAGTCTATTGCAGAAAAACAACAGTGGCACTTCTAAAGACCAACAGATTTATTTATTGCATGAGCTTCCATGGGAGCAAATCCCACTTCATCAGATACTTTGAAGATGGGAAACTTACAGAATGGGAGGAAATTAAATGCAGGAGAGTGTTTGACATAGGATCAGGTCAGGCTGTAACAGCAAATCAAAATAGGTAATAGGATATTAGCAAAATTGGATTCAAACACCGGGGAACAGCACATAGAGGAAGGTGAGGTCAAATCACCTGTTGTAATGAGAGAAAAATCCATAGTCCCTGTTTAACCCAAATGCAACTGAGTCAAATTTGCATATAAATTCGAGTTCTGCAGGTTCTCTTTGAAGCTGTGATTTGTTGTTCATCTGTATGGATTTTTCTGTTTAGTTTTTAAAAGTACCACAGGACTCTGTTTTTCAGAATCCAGGTGCCTTGCTGAGGAATTTAGATCAAGCATGCCGTGGAGTACGCAGGCTCTAAACTAGATAGTTGCAGTTTAGGACGGTGTTGTGCTAGAATGGTTGTTCTTAAGTTCCCAGGTCATGATGCGTCCTTGTTTGAACTTCCATGTGTTCCCTTCTCTGAAAGACTCCTGTTTCGTTTATAGTCAGACAGAGTCCTTGCGAGTATTCTGTGGTCGGTGCTGTTGACGGATAATCTGATAGGCAGTTTCATCTTTGCATTACAGCTTTCTCATTTTAGTTACCAAACTAAATTGTTTAGGCCAGGCTCTTGCATTTACAGCTAGCTCCCATGTTCAGGTTTTACACTGGTGTTGCTGAGGAGTTATCTTCCTGTTTGGTTTGCTTATTGTATGTACTACTTAGCATGCTCCTGTCTACCAAGATGTTAGCAGAAATAAATTGATATCAATAGACTATTTTTACTATATGGCTTAATTTTTTTAATACTTGTGTTTCAAAACATCCATCTAAGTAGGACTTGAGCACAGTCGAATAACTATTGCACATGGGTATCAGGCTCTTCAAAAAATAATAAAAAAAAACTTACCTTGGGATTCCTGTTGTCTCTAAATGGAGCCCATATGATAGGTACAGTCAGTGGGAAATGAATTTTAAAAATTCAGTGGCAGTGGTAAAGGCCGGGGGCCATATATCCAGATTGTGGATCAAACCTTGTATATTGTATTCCGTTTGGGCATTGAATTACCAAAGAGCTATTGACAAGATAGAGGAATTTTAGAGAACAGCAGTGTTGATCAGGGGACTGACCTGGAAAGAATCAAAGCTAAATGCCTGTAGATTGGCTAATAAAGTGGAGAGTGGAAGGTTATGAACCCCAAATAGAAATATGCACAATGAAGTGGCATTATTTAGGCTGATGCATCACATTACAACTAGGAGTGACTGGATGAAGTAAAGAAAAGGAGAATTTAAGCTGAATATTAGGAAAAATATCTTTTGTTTTGAGATCTGCTTGCTGGGGAAGTGGTGTGAGTCCCTCTACGTGGGGTGCTTAAAACAATAACTGTAGGACACAATGCAGCTCTGGGACTTAATAATCTAATAGGTACTTTTCACCTGCGATTACTATGATTCCCCAGAAGAGCCAGAATGTTTCCAATCATACTTTCTGGGGACTGAAGAATCTGTGGGACCACTGATGTCAGTATGTTGGAGAGGGAACCAGGATGGTTGGTCAAGTAAACAAGTTTGAATTTTTACTGCTGTAAAGAGCAATGTGTATTATTGGAGAGCCTAAGGGCTCTAATCATAGACCAGGACCCCTTGTGTTAGTTGTTACACAAACAGAACAAAGCAGGTGCTACCCTAAAGAGCTTACAATCGAAATACCAGCAGAGACAAAAGATGATACAATGCTGATAGATGGGGGAGCACAAGGAAACAATGACAGCACTGATTAGCATGATGGGCAGTGGTCTCAGCACATCCTCGGCCAACATGGTAAAGGAGAGTTGGAAGGAGGGCAGTGAGGTAGTTTATGGGGCTCTGCTTCTAAAGAGCATGAAGGGACTTATGAGAGAAAACACCAAAGTGCTTGTTTAAAAAATTGATGTGTGGGAGAATGGGAATTGGCCTTATGAGCCAGTCAGTGGTGGGAGCTGAAATCTCAACAGTGAATGAGGGATGCTAGCTAGAAAGGGGAGAGACCATGAAGGGCTTCGTAAGTGAAAACAAGTAGTTTGTGCTAGAGATGGGGAGCCGGTGGAGGGATGATGTGATTAAAGTGATGGGGTAGGAAAATATTCTTTCCTGCAGCACTGTGAATGGGGGATGATACTGCATGCGTCAACACCAGAGAAAAGGCTGTTGCAGTAACTGAGATGTGAGAAGAGAGTCTTAGCACTGAGGTTGAAGAGGAAAGGCACTGTCTTAGGCCATGTACACATGGTCACTTTATCATGCGATAAGGCTTTGAGCATACACACGAGCATTTTCCCTGTTGCCCCTCAACAGTTAAAACACTCAAATCAAGAGTGGTTAGGCTTCGGGTGGCGGCGCAGAGGCGGCTTTTGGGGTAGGCGAAGCAGGCGCACGGCTACGGCTCCATGCAGTAAGGGGCCCCATCGCCTGCTTTGCCTACCCCAAAAGCCGCACCTGCCTTGGTCAGCAGCAGGAGGAGGAGGAACTGGCTATGGGGCCAGAGCCACATGGGCGGGAACTGGAGGAGGGGGGGCAGGGCAGCGAGGGAGGCCCTGGTGAGCCTATAGGGGGCCCCACAATGGGCCATCGCCTAGGGCCCCTAATAGCCAAAGGCTGCCTCTGGTGGTGGAGGGGCCGGCTGCAGCCCCCGCTGCCTCCCCAAGCTCGGTGGCTGAGCTTAGAGGGCTGGCGGTTCAGTGCCGCAGCCCCTGCCACCACCCCAAGCTCGGCAGGCAGCAGAGGGGGCTGGCTGCAGTCCCCGCCGCCACCCAAACCCTGGGAGGTAGTGGAGGGGGCTGCGACGCTGAAGCACCAGCCCCCAGCTCAGCTGCCAGGCTTCGGGTGGCGGCAGGGGCTTCGCACTTCAGCGCCACAGCCCCCCCCGCCACCTGAACCCCTGCAGCTGGACTAGGGAGATGGCCCGAACTGGCGAGGGCAGCCGGTTTGGGCCAGCCCCCTAGCCCAGCCGCCACTCGAAGCCCAGTGGCTGAGCTAGTGGGCTGGTGCTTCCCTGGCAGCAGGCAGAGGGCTGAAGCCACCTGTGCTTGGGGGCTCCGAAGCAGGAGCCCCCAGTCCAGGGGGCCAATCCCTAGGAGCCGCCCAACCTGGCAACTCCAATAGTAGTCAATTTCACTGCTCTGCTAGAGCAGTGAAACTGACATATTTGACAGCTCCAATGTCCCAGCGTGGCCTCCACTGGCACTCAGGGATATTTCCGGAGGCTGTCTAAATCGGAAAACCTGTACACACGAGCGCTACCGTGAATCAGCTGTTCTGCAGTAAGCCTAACCACCCTCAATTTGAGTGTTTTAACTGTTGCGGGGCAAAAGGGACTTTAGTTTATTGACTTGGGGTCAATTCTGACCAATCTTACTCAAAACCACCACTGAAATATATGGAATTCTGTCTAATACTGACTGCAGGATATGGCTTTTGAATACTTCATTATGAGAAGCAGGCGTCCCCTAGAAACCCTTGAAGTACGAATATTATGCTACAGTACGTATTTCTGAGCACTTGGATACAAGGTGGTCAGTGAGTGACGCTCCGGTAACTGGAGAAGAGACAACTCTTGGTGTCAAGAACAAGAGCATCCATGTGAAAAAGGGAATCACAGGAACGTAGTGGTTCAAAAGACAATTTCATCACTGATATCACAAGGAGAAGATATGTATATTGCAAGCCCTTTTTAGTGACTAGTACAAGCTGAATTACCACTGTGCTGAAAAGCAGTGGAGAACTATAATAAATTCCATTACTCTTTTCAGTTTGATGTGGTTAGGGTTTTGTTTGTTTTTTGGGGTTTGGGATTTTGTTTTTTGCCTTTCCAATGGTTTATTTCCTTTTCGTTCAGAATTACATTTCTCCCACCACCGTCTGGGCAGACCAGTTGTACTAAGGTGCAAGGAAAGGAGCACGCTATACAATTAAAACAGATAAAGAACGAAAACCAATTAAAAATTTCCAGGAAATTAACTCTACATATTACGTGCAAGGGGCTTTGAAGACACCAGCTATACAAATGAATCCTTTGGCAAAGACAAACTACATAAATGCACAGCAGGGAACCCACAGCAAAGTCCACTGCATGCATTCAAAAGCTTTATAATAGGGATTCATGCAGACTGCCACCAGCTGGTCCATTACTGGTGAACAATTTACATCCAAAGAACTAGGAGCCCAAGCTGGTAAGAGAAGAAGCCAGGGAATTCTAACTTAAATTAACCTTTCCTGGCAGCAGGAGTTGCCTGTGCCTCTCCTGGCTTGGTGGCTGGGCTTCCGGAGGCAGCGGGGGCTGCAGCCAGCCCCCTAACCCAGTGAACCCCTGGGGCAGCCCACTGCCAGCCAAAAGGCTGGCTGTGGGCAGTGCATGGTGAGACAGGTGCCCACCATGCACTGCTCCTTTGCGCTACAAGGAGCACGTATGTACAGACAAAAGCGCTATATTTATAGCACTTTCCTTGTCACGCAACAGCTTATTGCAGGACAAGTTTGTCATGTGTACGTAGCCTTAGAAATGTTCTGCAAGATTTAGACAATCTGGATTAGAGGACTTTGAGAGAGAGCTGAGTCAAAGAGGATGCTTGGTTACAGGCCTGAGTGATGGGCAGGCTGGTGGTGATGTCTGCTGTGATTGAGGAGAGAGGCAGTGGGAAGAGTAGGATCTCTCTTTGGCTATATTGAACTTGAACTGGTGGCTAGAATTCCATAAGGAGATATCAGAAAGATACGCCAAGATTTTACTTTAAACAGGAGATGGGTCTGGACGAGAAGTAGATCTGTGAGCCATATGTGTTTGTGGTTAAGGCGTGGAGGAAGAAGAGAAGAGGACCAAGGACAGAGCCCTGCGAAACCCCTATAGAAAGCTTGAGATGGGGATGAGGAGGATCTCTAAAAGATATACTGAAGGAGCAATCAGAGAGGTAGGAGAACGAGGGGTATGTCTACACAGCAGCAGAGAGCATTTTTCCCAGGACAGGCAGACAAATGCCAGCTCTGCTCGAGCTAGTGCTAAGAATAGCAGTATGGTCGTGTATTCACCCAGGGGGTCGGGTTGGTTTGTACTTGGCTGGCTAGCTTGAGCTATGCCTGTGCCACCGCGGTCTCTCGTCTATTTTTAGCATGCCAGTTTAAGCAGCGCTTACATGTGTCTATTTACCCATGCTGGCAAGCCCACTCCCAGCTGCTTTGTAGACATACCCCAGAAGTAGAGAGGCAGAGATTTCAAAAGAAGAGCGTGGTCAGCGATGTCAAAGGTGGCTGCCAGGTAAGGAAGATAAGACTGGAGTAAGTGGTTCTGAGCTTTGGTTAGGAAGAGATCATTAGACTGGAGAGCAGGTTCAGTGAAGTGCAAGGGGTGGATGCTGGATTGGAGAGGGTCTAGGATGGAGTTGGAGGAGAGGCACTCCAGGCAGTGTCTTGTAGACAGCACGTTCCTCTTCTAGGTGGGAGAGATCATGTCAGGAGAGGCACAGGCCTAACCACTAACTTCTCAAACAAACTACACATCACAACTGCCTTGTGAAGTAAATAGTAATTATCAGTTTTATAGAGGTATAAACCGAGTTTATGGATGTTTAGTAACTTGACTAAGATTACGACACTGGCAAATTGCTCTCAAACTTTTGTTACCCCTAGTTTGTTACTCAGATGAATGACATTTAAATACTTTCCTCAGATTAGGCTCCCTGGATGTCTGATGGGGGAGAGCCCTGTTGGCAATGTCATTTACCTAGCACAAAACAGCTTTGTCTTTCTAGGTCTGAAAGTTAGCTAGCCTCACTCCTGATTGCAAATGGAACCAAACCCACAGACTGCGTGGAAATTCCTGTTTGACAAGCTTTAGACCCAGAATGTGTCCATCTGCTGTTCAAATGTCTTTGTTCTGTTTATACGCAGAGTTGTTTTAGTGGTGTCATTATCAGGATATTAGAGATGCAGGGTAGGTGTGGTGAGGTAATATTTGTACTTTATGTTAAATCTGGATGCCGTTTGCTGAATGACCCTGTGTCCTCTCTCTGAGTATGATAAGTGCTGTAAGGAGTTAATGAACGTTCAAGACTTTGTAACTGTTTCTCTGTAAGTGTGGAATTGGAGCCTATGAGCCTGTTTATGAAGTCACATGCAGATCACCCTGTCCGGAGAGATCTGTGGACATTTTTAGAGTGAGCTCATGTGATCTCTGCTATGTTCATTGCATAGCAATGCATTAGGGCTTTGTTTGCTATTTAACTTTTTCAGGATGGATCGGAAATATATCTAAGAGACACATGGTGAGTGAAGTAATATCTTTTATTGGCCCAGCTTGTGTCTCTCACCAACAGAAGTAGGTCCAATAGAAGAGATTAACTCACCCACCGCATGTCTCTAAAATTGTAGGACCAACAATCCTACGACAACACTGCATACAGGAAATGTTTCTGGCAGTAATTTTCAAAAGAAAGTTGAGTCAAGTGACTTGAGTGTCAGGAAATCTGCCAGGTTTAGGCTCCAACCAGGTCTTTCCCAGCAAGCACCTTACCGGGGCTCACTGGGAAATGGCAGATTCTGTGCCAAAGGCTTTGGGCCTCTGATGCCTCTTCTTTCAAAGATGGACTTCTTGGGTAGTGGGTGACAATGGCTTCCAAGTTTGGCTTATCCAGACACTTCCTATGTTGCATGTGCTGTCCTAGTGTTACTATAGAAGGCTAGTCTTCACTAAGTGTTGTAAAAAGGCAGCTCTCTAGTCATGGTTCTGGTTGTTCTTGTCCTGAGGGTGTGGCCAGCTGTTCTTGTTGGCAGTACAAGAGGGCATCTCTCCAGCACTAAGCCAAGGCACTTTGCCTGCAGTTTTCCATGTCAATCACTGCCCTCCATGTGGAAGAACACTCTGGCACTCCTGGTTACAGGGCAGGGTATCTGCTTTATTTATTTATTTTTTTGCATTTGCTTTGGATTCAGTTTTGGCTGGAAGAGGACAGGGTGGAGTGCTGGAAAATGGCTCTGAGCTGAAGAAAGTGTGGTTTGAAAGCAAGCTGAGGACTTCCCAAAACAGCTGAACATAAGAATGGCCCGCCTGGGTTAGACCAGTGGTCCATCTAGCCCAGTGTCTGGTCTTCTGACAGTGGCCAATGCAAAGTGCTTCTGAGGAAATGAACAGAACAGGGCAGTTCTCAAGTGATCCATCTTCTATCATCCAGTCCCAGCATCTGGCAGTCAAAGACTTTAGAGACACCCAGAAGATGAGGTTGTATCGCTGACATCTTGGCATATGTATTGATGGATCTGTCCTCTCTGAATTTAATTCTTTTTTAATCCATTTATAGTTTTGGCCTTCACAATATCCCGTCAACAAGCTACGCAGGCTGATTGTGCATTACAGGAAGAAGTACTTCCTTTTGTTTTTAAACCTGGTGCCTATTAATTTAATTGGGTGACCCCTGGTTTGTGTGTTATAAAGGTATAAATAACGTTTCTATATTCACTTTCTCTGCACACCATTCATGATGTTATAGACCTCTATCATATTCTCCCCCCCCCCCTTTAGTTGTCTCTTTTGCAAGCTGAACAATCCCAGTCTTTTAAATCTTGGCGGCTGTTCCATACTTGTAATCCCTTGTGTTGCTGTTCTATATCTTTTCTAATTCTAACATATTTTTGAGGTGGGAAGACCAGAACTGCACAGAATATTCAAGATGTGGATATATCCTGGACTGATATAGTGTATTATAGTACTTACTATTTTACATTCAGTAGATGTCCTCAAAAACTATCTTTCTTAAGTGACAACAGTTAATGTACATACCATCATTTTATATAGATATTTGGGATTGTTTTCCAATGTACATTACTTTGCATTTATCAGAACTGAATTTCATCTGCCATTTTGTTTCCCAGCCACCCAGATTTGTGATCTCCCTTTATAACTCTTCTCAGTCTTAACTATCCTGGGTAATTTTGTATCATCTGCAAACTTTGTCACCTCCCTCTTTACTCCATTTTCTCAGGGCTGGATCAGTGCAGGGGCTTAAAGGGCTGTAGCCCCAGGTCTTGGGCCCCCACCGTCCTGCAAAAATCCAGCCCTGTTCAGGCCAGCATAGCACCAGTCGGGCTTGGGGGTGAATTGGGAGGCATTTTGCTGGGCACTGAAGTATTGTACCTAATCTGCATAAAATGGAGGAAATTGGATCCTTTAATATGTAGATGAGATTAATCAATTCCACGGCCAGAAGGGCCACTGTGATTTTCTTCTCTGACTTCCTGTGTAACACAGGCCAGACACCTTCCCCACAATAATTCCCAGTCCATGGGGATGTTTGATTAATTGTCCTAATGGTTAATTACTCTCACCATTAAAAACGGATGTCTTATTTCCAGTCTGAATGTGCCTAGCTCTGACTTCCAGACATTGGATCGTATTACACCAATCTCTTCCAGATTGAAGAGCCCATAGTTGTTCCCTGTGATGTGGGCCATGGTTGCCACATGCAATACTCATTCTTTATCCCAGGGTCCATATTACTCCCATCAAGAGAAAGGTTTCTCATGGCATTTCACCTGCAGGTCCCTGCAGCTCTGTGAACATAGCCCTGGGAATCATCGTAGGTATTTGTGGGAGATGTCTGGTAACTGTTCCTGCTGAAGGTCTTGTCCTCTTTTCTCTTATGCATTTTCTCCAATCCCATACCTACACTTTTCCCACAGCACTCCTTTCATAAATCATCTATATAGAGCCAACAGTGTTTGAGACAGGAAGGTGATCCTTGCACCAAAGAGCTTCAAATCTAAAGGCAAGATTGGAGGAGGAATTCTCATGTAAAATTAAATACCAGTTAAAGCTTCTGACAGCTTCAAATATTGGTAAACCAAGCCTAGATTGGCGTGGCTCTGACAGTGCAGTTGCTCTAAGGACATAGGAGGTGTGTCAGGTACTTCCAATCCATAGCATCCGCTTTAACACAACTCACCTGACCCAGGCTTGACACTTGCAGTCAGGTCCCCTCAGCTTCAGGTCAGGTTGCAGACACTGCCATAATACTAATGACCTCAAAGTACTGCAGAACATTTCAAGCAAAACAGTTCAAGCTGCACAGATGTCATTGAACATCTTTTTCCAGAACACTGGGCTTGCACATGGGACTTTTGCCCACCCGTTTGCTGAGATGTCACAGTCCTTCATGAAAAGTGTTGTGTCTCACCTCCTACACGGGTCACGATCATTCCCACTTGGTCATCGGGGTTGTTAGATAATTCAGCAACAGGCTTATTAATAAGTGCAAGAGCAGAAACTGGTTCCATTTTGTCTTTAACTTTTTCTAATCAAATACAAACTTGCATTTCTATTAGGTGAGTTGACTAGCTCTAAAACGCTTCCCTGGCTGCTTGCAATTGCTGCTAAAACAGCAGGCAAGGTCTGGCTTGGCAGCTGTGTTCAGGAGCATATTAAACGGCAGTCTGCGAGCCGCCACAAGTCATCAGCTAGGTTAGCCGTCATTTCTGACAGAATGCCATTGGTGCTACTGCTTTAGGCCAGCTCATACGGGTGCCCAAAATCACTGCTGCCGATGGGCCAGAAGAGAGTCGAGCTGGGCCGTGATTGGTGGCAGCCAGGGAGAGAGATACTGCAAGTAACCAAGAACAGCCATTGAATGGGCCAAAGCAACACTTACTTACTGAGATTTTATTTAAGAAAAAATAATGTGAGGGAAACTGCGAATCTGCTATTTTGTACAATAGCCACCACTTGTTTGCAGCTCTGCCAGAATTGTTTCTATAACAGAAAGTAGAACCAGCTAGTGCGTTATTGAACTCGCATCTTTGCTACCCCCAATCTGGTTTGCTTGGCTCCAGAGCTGACACCGTGGCTAGGCAATAAGTGTAAACTCCCCTGTATTAGTATTCAAAGCACCTTGGGCCTGAAATGACATTTCCTTCCTGGGAAGATGAGTGCTGAAGCTCGAATGCTAAAAGCACAGTGTGAGCTGTCTCTAAGGAGGCAATTAGCAGGGGAGGGTGTGACTGAAGGAAGTGCACAAGTGGATCCTAAATGAGTCTGTTTTCTGCTTCCCAGTCCCAACTGCAGCTCCTGGGAGAATGTCATTTATCAAGGTGTCTCTTAATGCACTAGCAAAACTGTCATGAATGGACAAAAATTATACTCGGACAACCAGCCTGTCTTCTAGTCAGATGTAGTGAGCCAGCAACCGCTTTATCAGCAGCTGTTTCCCAACCTCCATGTCCAGCTGCCTCTGCTTCGCAGTGACTCAAACAAGTTCCTCGCCTATATTAGAGAAATGGAAACGGAGAGAGCAAAGGGAGGTGGGATGCAATTCTGCAGTAACATGAACTGTTTCATTGCACTAGCAGGAGAAGTCGATACAATTCTGGAAACAGCCATTAAATAGGCGTCCATTCGTTTTAATAAAGGACTCCCTCCCTTGCTGTTTTTAACCATAATCTAGAAGCGTTAAAAAAAAAAAATCTGTTTTTCCTTGATGAATATTTGTGTTTAAACTTGAACGCATTGCTTTGTTATTGTAGGGTTGTTTGAAGGAGGGCCTGATAGGAGTTTGCTTTCTGGTTTCTCTCTTCACTATACAGGAACATCCACATTTTGGGCGGGGGGTGAATCCCCCTGGAGCTTGTACAAAGTGCGGGGAGGAAATGGGACATTTTGATCCTCAGTGTGGCATGAGTAGGATAGTTACTCGTCCAGATGTTTAGAGACCATGCAGGACTGGAAGAAGATGAATTACTCCTTAAACCAAATAATGTTAGCAGAACCTCCTGGCAAGAGATGAACACCAAAGATGGAAGTCCTGCCATGAAGGGCCCAAATGGGATATCCAGGACACCTCTGATTGAGATCGGGGGAAAGGAAACCTTCCTCCCCCAGGGTGTCCCCGTGATCATTCTCACCACCAGCTCCATGCCCAGGAAGTGGGGTCCGTCTCCAGTATCTAGACTCCATTACTCGTTGACTGAAGCATGCTGGCAGCAGAGATCTACCTGCTGAGCGCAGGCGCGCTAACTGAGTTGCCATAAGCTGAGCCCTGCTCTGCTTGGTTCACCCATCCCCTCCTTTCCCCCGTTTCACACAGGGCTTCCATTAACCAGTCATGTCTACTGGCAAGGAATTCATTTTGGAACACACACCGCCTGGTAAGGACTTCATGAATGCTGCTGTTGTAGCTGTTAAAATAACTTGTCCCAGCATTCAGAATGGCTGGGGAGAGGGAAGGGACGTGCTCACCATTTAAGAGAAAAAAACCCATCATTTACTCCCTCAGTGTAACACCTCCAGGAAGGCTGTACTCATTGCCACCATGAGCAATCAACAGGCCTTTGAGGAGCAGTTCTTTTCCTCCTGGCAGGCTTATCCCCAAGTAACAGTGACGCATGGAAGTATTCACCTGGGGGTTGGAGGGGAGTTAAGGATTTTCCTTTCTAAAGCTTTACCCTAGTGTAGTCCCATATCATACCCTATAACACAGCTCTCTGTTGGGTTGGGTCAGATCTCCTCTTGCCTGTGGCAGCAGCAGGATGTCCTGTATTTGCTGGCCTCACCTAGCTGAATTGTGCATGCTTCAGAGTTGCAGCAGCTTTCACTGGATGGCAGGAACACATCACCCAACCTGCCCCCATGCCAGCCAGGGTGGCCATTGGAGGATGCTCCACTACTTGAAGACTGGCACGTACCCACCGCCACTGTCATGATCTCTCTCACTCCCTTCATGCAGTGGGTGGTGCTGTGGCACACTCTTTAAAGTGGTGTCTTCCATGCAGTGTGACATCACAGGTACAGCATGTATGATGTCACACCAGCAGGTCTGGAAGCTTGCTTTTCAAAATGGTATCCCCTGTCATATCAGGAAAAACCATGTCCAGTTTTGTCTCTGTACCGGACAGGGAAGTAGACACCTCAAAGAGGACTATCTGGTTTAAAATCGGCCTAATTGCCACTAATAGGAGATGATGGTGGCACTAACTCAGATTTAGGAGGAAGGGTTGGGTCTTGGATTCAGGTTGGGCCTAAAAATTAGGCCTGATGAGACCTCTTTAGAGCCCCATCGTTCTAGGGACTGTACAAATACATACAAAGAAATGGTCCCTCCCCATGAGCTCACAGTCTGATGTGATGAAGGCAGGGGAGATGACTAAGGTTTACAGGCAAAGTGGTCAGGGTGATGTGTGCTTATGGCAGGTAGGTTCCATGTCTCCTCTTTGCATTTCTTCTGGGTCAGTGCAGAAGGGTGAAGAGGGGAAAGATTAGCACTTGGTTGGAGTAGGAAGAGGAACAGTTATTAAGAAAGCAGCCTGAAAGGGGGGGGGGGGGGGCGGGAGGGAAAGGAGGTTGGGAAGTGCACCAGGCACAGAGGAGAGTTGAGGTGGGTAGCTGAGGGCTGAAGTAGAAGAAGAAGGGATGGGGTGAAAAGAGATTTAAAAAAATGCATGGTGATACAGCAGTGAGAAATCCAGGTCCCAGGATTCAGAGTTGACTGAGCAGGCTGTGAAGACTTCTTGACTGCTTTCACTCCCCCTACCGAGCTGGAAGGCTGCGTCCAGTGGGTGTCTGCTGCAGGGAGAAAGGAAACTGGAAAGCCCTGATTTTTACCCCCTATATTCTGTGCCTTATTTGGTACTTGCTCTATTGGGGAAGGAGGTCTGGAGACTTACATAGCCTATAACCCTTCCTGTAAACCTACTAAACCTAATTGCAGCTTCTGTTCCACATGAAGAAGCAGGCTTAGGGCCTCCCCTTCTTCAGATGAGTTCCTTTAGTCTGGGGGTGGGACATGATGGAAGGAGCCCTGGGACTTGTTTGCTCCAGCTAGCTAGTTCTGAATGCTTTCCAGAGGAAGGGCCTGGGGACTTGCCTTTACTCTGATGGCTCCTTTTCTCCCAGCATTCATCTGTGGTTTGTCTCTTTAGTCTGCAGTCTGCTTGGGGAAGGGACTGCCTGCAGCACCCAGCACTGCGGAACTCTAACCCAAGCCTGTCAGCACTAATGTAATGCAAATAAAGTTTTCAGTGCATGTGGTATGGCAAGAAAATTAAACAAAGAATAGCTAAATCTCCAATTTATTCAGTGCTGTGTTTTTATAAAGCACTGTGTGCGCAATATTTGAACTTTAAAAGCTGCTATTGATTGCCACATTCATTGTAAATGTGAAGGACAATACCTTAAACTGGGTAATATCCTAGTGGAATTTCCCAAATGTAATTTGGTTCTGATATAGCCCAGCTGTATTTCACAGATCAGTGTTAAATTTTCTTCCCTTGCTACATGGGAGGAGATTTGACTTTAAAAGTTGTACAAAGAAAACAATCCAGTAGTGTATAAGTCTCAGGTTCCCTCTTACCCTGCACTCTCCCCATGCTGTTGATACTGAGGTAGAAGTAATAAACGTAGGTCGTTTATAAAAACTTGCTCCACTTACAGCCTATGGACATAAGGGAGAGTGGAATTTTTTTTTTTTTTTCAGTCCTGGAGCATATTGCAGACATGGAAAGCAGTACCATATCCCCATTCATTTCTGTCTGCCGCTTGTTCCTCCTCCAAGTCCCGTGTGTGATATCCTGCCATCTTGTCACTGGTTGGCCTCTATGTTGAAGTGACCTTGCCTTGAAACATATGGCTATGTAGAAATATGGAGAGGAGCGAGGGTGAATGGTGATATCGATATGTGGAAATGTATTTTCATTGTCCATCTGGTTACATCTGGAAATTCCTAGTGAATTGGAAAATATTAATTGGAAACAAGCTGAGTCATGTTTAGTTAGGGATTTTGTTCACCTAAGTCTTTGAACAATGTGAACAAGGATCTGGGGTTTCAATCCCTTCAGATAAGATGCGTTTATAAAAGAAATGTGATGTTATAAAAACAAAACGTGCTTTGCAAGATTGCTCTGAGGGAAAATGTGTGGACCTGAATCTTCATTGAGTAATTCTGCTACCATTGAGAAGAAAGTGGGGAAGCTAACTTAAATTTGTCATGTGGTCTTGGAGAAAGGGCAGAAAACCAAAGGGGTAGCCGTGTTAGTCTATTGTAGAAAGACAAAAGAGTCTTGTGGCACTTTTAAAGACTAACAGATTTATTAATTGCATGAGCTTTCGTGGGAGAAAATCCCACTTCGTCAGTTCTCCCGAGAAAGGCAGTTGTATGATTGTTCCCATGTATGGTATTCTAGGCCTGTATTGGGCACGAAGGCTAGTAACGCTCAGCAAAAAAAAGTCGTTGTGAAGTAAAAGTGGAATTTTCTGCCTATGTTACTGTAGGCACATCTCATTTTATTCGTTTTAAAATAAAAAACCTGCTTTTTTTTGTGATGGTACACGGGGGTATCTTTTTTTTTTTTTGCCAGCCCCGCTGCCCAGCTGAGGGGTGGAGTCATCAGGGGAAGGAGCTGCCACTGGAAGAAGAGGGGTGGGAGAGGCATTTTTCAAATTTACTATCAAGATCTGAGTACTGGCACCTTTTTTTTTTTCCTTTAAAAAAAACAAACAAACCGGACTAAGAATAATATCCAGCATACAGCAATGTTAGGAGGCTTAACTGGTGATCATGGAGGGCTTTGAGACTGATGAAAGCAGTGAATTACATGTGTGGTGTGTGAGGGTCTCCTTGGCCCACACTGCCTGTCGGGCTGAGGTTACTTTTGACAGAGGTAAAGGAGGAATTGTTTTGCCTGTTACATTGTTTGCTCAAGGACTTAATTGAAGATTGGAAATTCCTCCCTTTATACAAAAGTGTCCATTTGACCCTAAAGATTATGTGCTGCAGGCAAAGCCTCTGGCTGGGCTGACTCTTTTCTGTACCTCAGCTGCTAGCTTCCTTTTAGTCAAGTTTCCGACCATCCTGCTATTCCCAGCTCTTTTGCTGCCTGGCTGTGTCTGGACAAGTTACTTCCTTTTGCCTCCTCTGTCTGTCTCCCGTCTGTAAATAGAGGACAGTCATACTTGCCCGTCTCTTTTTAGCTCTTTGAAACCTATGGATGAAAAGCCTTTTTAAGTGATTGTTAGTAAAATAATAAACAAAATAGCGTTCTTGGTTTGCATGGAATCACTTCTGGATTTTGTTTCAAACTGTCAGAAATGCGTCTTTTAGAGAAAAGCAAATGACAGCTGAAACAGCTGTGCTTTTGTTGCCTCTCGGTACTTTAACATTTTAAAATGAATGTTAAATTGAGTTAATGCTCATGAAATAAAGGGACGAGTTGATTAGAACAATGAAAACAAACCACTGTTTTGTACCTGTTGTGACTCCCATCCAGATGTTGGCCAGTGCACCATCTTCTCCCAGCCCCATAGCTAACATGTTGCCAGTTGTGTATGGTGTGGACAGATTTTCACTTTGGATCTGGAGTCTAGAATGTGACCATCATATAGACGCTAAGGTCAGAAAGGCCCAATCTGACCCCCTGCACAATGCAGGCCACAAAACCTCACCCACCCACTCCAGCAATAACCTCTAACCTAGGACTGAGTTATTCAAGTCCACAAATCATGATTTAAAGATTTTAAGGTACAGACACTCCACCAGCACTATTAATTTCGGCAAGTGCCCAAGTACAGTTTTCACATGCAGGTGAGGATAGCGCTATTAAATTTTGCATCCCCAGTTTTCCAAATACTATGGTGAGTGCTGCTTGGTGACATTGAAACTTATTTGGTTGGCCCTGTTCTAGATTTTGGTTTCATCACTACACGCTAATTTAGCAGGCAGAGTTATAGACACCCAGGGAAAGCTTTAACAGATGTTTTCCACCACATCCTCTCTTGAACACCTTGTGGAAAGCCGGAGAGCCTGTTAGAAAAGAGATTCAGGAACAATTGAGGGAGGGTGTGGTGGTGAGGACTCCTACCACTTCTGTCATTCCACTGCTCAATTAACTGTGAGCAATGGCTTCGAAAATTGGTGTGTAGCAAAAGTTGTTTTCATCATCTTTAAATGAGAGGATTACAAGCTGGAGGTGTATTTGGAAATTATAGTGAGTCGTCTCTTGAATGGGGGCAAGAGAGAAGTGAGTCATTCTGATCGTTGGGGCTTGTTTACACAGGGGATTGAATCTGCAGTTTGTTGAGTTGATCTGCTTTGAAAATGCTTGATTACACATGGGGCAACTCATTGTAATGCACTAGCTTCGCATTTGCTGCAGATCCTGGAGCCCTCTTCGAAAATGAACTAACTTTTGTAGTGAAGAATTTGACTCTTTGGGCAATGTAGCAAGTTTAAGTTAACCCCCCAGTGTAGATGCAACTAGCCACTGCCTCTCAGTGGGGTGGATTGTCTACATCAACAGAAAAACCTCACCAGCATAGGAAGCAACAATACAACAGCAGCATAGCTGTAGGCTATAATGTAGACGTACCCTTCTTTTGCAGCATCCAAAGTAGTCTGGTAATGTTCATTACCTCGATGTACTTTAAATACAGCTATGGGACCCACCAAGGATGGCTTGGCTGTAGTTCCCGTTTGTTTCCATGCATCGTTCCGGTAGGGTTACTTAAGATCTGAACAACTTGCACACCCTCAACTCCCAGGTGGTGTCTCCACAACACTGCCTGTCTTTAGTGACTTGGGGAGCTTGGGATATTGCACTGGATGGGGCAAACCACGTGGCCTACTGTAATGTTGTGTACCTTGCCCAGAAAATGCAAAGTAGTACCTGGATTGTATTTTAATGTGTCTAAAGACCCCCCCTTCCCTTAATAGCTTGTGGTGTTCCCCCACATGTGATGTTGAAATGGGTCAACACTGAGCAGTATCGTTTCTTGTATCTGTTACCCAGCTTATTGGAAAAAAAACAAAAACAAAAAAGAGAAACATCTATTCCTGCTTCTGTCCTGGAAGTAATCCACGCCCAGAATCAGTCACTTCTCTTGTCAGTAAGACCCAGAAGATGCAGTTTTGACACTTTGGGGCTTTACACACAGCTGGCAGAGTAACACTTGGGTTCGTATCTGTGATGAGAGATTGACATTGCTCCTCTAGGTAGCTGAAGTACCCAGGAACCTGAAGTTCCTCTCTCAGTGCCCTCCTGTGCTCTATGATTACATGCTCTTCCCCATATCGGATTGTTTTGCACACAGCAGGGTTTGGCTTGGCTTAGGTAGTTATTTGGAAGTGTCTTCTGCCGTCAGCTGATATTGCACAAGCCTGAATGGTCTGAAAGGGGGAGAGACTGATATCTTAGATCACTTCGTAGCACTTGGTCTTGAGCTGTGGAGTCAGCTAAGGCCACTGCACTTTGTTTGACATTGACTCAAATACTCTGGGGGTTGAAGATAACAGAAGTAACACACAAACCCCAGAAAAGAGTGAATTTGAATTCAGTTAAATGCTAGCTCATGTTTATTATAGGGATATTTACTTCAAAATTAGACTTGCATAAGGCTGCTCTTTCTCCTTCCAAACCTACCTCAGTGCAGCGTGAACAGAAAATTTGAGGATGTCCTCTTCCCAGATGGGCCTCAGATAATATTTGGCAGCTCTGGGGGGTAAGCAGACCCAGATTCAAGTCCCTACTCTGCCACCAGCTCCCTGGGAAACCTCAAGTTACTCAGCCTCTCTGTGCCTCGATTCTCAGTCTCTACAATGGAAATAGCTGTACTTCCCTACCTCCTGCGGGTGGTAGGATACATATGTTAAAAATGCCCTGGTGAAGGGGACCATGAGTGTCTTAGATAGATAACATGGAGACAGAGAATTGGCTGCAGGTTGGTATAAGAAGGCACCATGCTACGATACACATCCCCCCGACCACTCTTAAAAATCTCCTCTACATGTTGAATGAGGCAGGGTAGCAAGGTGAAACCCTGTCCAACCCATTTGAGGACCCTGGGGACACAGGAGTTGTCTGGGACTTTGGGATCTAGGAGTGGTTTTGCTTGAGTAACTCTGTTCAAGCCAGCTGAGGTTTGCAAACAGGCCAACAGCGTATCATACTGAAGGGCAATTTTTTGATAAGCTTAGACACTTGGCTTTCATCCATTGTCAAGAGGTGAAATGCATGTTTCCATTCCACAACTTGCTGTGATCTCAGATTGACAAGGCTCAAGGGAATCTAAAAGAGCCAGATGATAATTTCAGACTACAACCTTCTGAATAACCTTACTCGACAGCAAGATTTCAGGAAGGGTGATAGCCTGCCAGAGAGGGAGTCATGTAGCAGGGCTGGTCCCAGGACATGAGACAAGGGGGGTGAGACAATCTCTTTTATTGGACCAACTTCTCTTAGTGAGCAAGACCTGCTTTCCAGTGACCCAGCAGTGAAGATGAGCTTGGTGTAGCTCGAAAGCATCTCTTGTGCCAACAGAACTTGGTTCAATAAAAGATTTTGCCTCACCCACTCTGTCGTTCTCTGATAGCGTCAAGCAGAGGCTGGATAGGTGCTGCCTTAGACAGCTGGTATCTTACCCTCCATATGGGAGATGTTGAAAATTTCCAAAAAGCACCCTGTTTGGGTCCTGCCTGCACTACAACTTTTCACTGGGTCGGGACAGCAGCGTTGTAACTGGGTCAGTAGATCCAGTTTAGCAACCTCATAATTAGTAGCCATGCTAGTGATTAAGAGCAAGGGACCAGACTCAACTCAGTCCTGTGGTGTTGTTTTGGGCACCACCATCCTCCCCAATAACTACAGAATGAAGCTATTAGATATTTTATGTAATGTGATTAGTCAGTGCAATATGAAGTAGTCCCCTGTGACCACTTCTGTGATCCTAGCTAGACAGTGGAGACTATTCGAATGTCTAGGTAGGATGCTGAAAAATCTTGTACATTCAGTTTCTAGTAAGCTACAGTAGAACCTTGGAGTTATGAACTGTCCAGTCCACCACACACCTTGTTTGGAACCAGAAGTATGCAAACAGGCAGGAGCAAGAGAGGAAAAGGAGAAAGAAATGTGGGGTGGGGGGGGTCAAATACCACACAGTTCTGTGTTAACTACTAAAAAAAGGGGGGGGGAGTTTAAAAAGAAGATTTGACAAGGTAAGGAAACTTTCTGTGCTTATTTCATTTAAATTAAGAGGGTTAAAAACTGCATTTTTCTTCTGTACAGTAAAGTTTCAAAGCTGTATTAAGTCAATATTCAGTCATAAACTTTTGAAAGAACAACTACAACGTTTTGTTCAGAGTCATGAGCATTTTAGAGGTACGATCAATCTCTATTCCTGAAGTGTTTGTAACTGTAATGTTCCCCTGTACCAAGCTTTCTTACCTGAACCTAGCTCCCGCATCAGGAGTGGACCCAACAATCAAATACATTCTGCTTGCAGCCAGAAGGCTAGTCAGCTTTCCCTGCAGTAGAAACAGAAGCATGCTCAACTACGTCTAGAGAGGTTTCTTGCCTTCCTTTGCCTGAAATATCCTTGAGAAGATTAGAAAACTCCCTCCTTCCTCATAGACTTTAAGGTCAGAAGGGACCAGTACGATCATCTAGTCTGACCTCCTGCAAAATGCAGGCCTCAAAACCTCACCCACCCACTCCAGCAATAGGCCACTAACCTATGACTGAGTTATTTACCTCCTTAAATCATGACTTAAGGTCTTTTAAGATTCAGAGAGGTGAGCCATGCCCTTTTACGTCCAGCATCACTGAGATCAGCTCTTGGAATAAGGTGTAACCACTGCTGCAGACCCAGCTGGGGCCCCCTTTTCTTGTTTTATATTAGGTCACGCTTAATTCCTGTTTAATGAGAAGTGGGGTTTGGATTTTAGTTAGCAGTGCAGAAAATGGCAGCCCTTCCCCACCAGATGATAAACCTTAAAAAATAAATCTAGCTCTGGTGATGCCACATTCCGTGGATGTACAACACACCCTTGTAGGTATTACAAACACAGCTTCTACAGTTTTAAATTCCACATTAATTGACTGAATCCTTGACCCTCGGATTAAAGGTTGCGTAAGCACAAAGCACTAAATTCACCTACCCCTTCCAATTAATGGGTCACACCCATTTTTAGATATGGGTACATTGAGGCCACTCAAAACCAATTAAACAAAAAGACCTCCTCCCCCCCCGATTTAACTTCAGATCAGGTAGCAAGTCACTGGTGCAGAGCAGGGTGTATAATTTAGGTGGTCTGTCACCAGTTCTGTATTCAGATCACTAGACATGCACCTTCTAGAATAATTTGCTCCTAGTAACGACTTGTTTGTGTTTGTAAATACATTGTGTTCGTCGGCTTTGGAATACCCTCTTCAGGAAATGCGTGCTTAGCAGATTCTGGGAGCCTGTACTCCAAGGTTCTAGACTGAGTTTTGCCACTGACTTGTTGTGTGACCAAGAGCAACTCACTGTGCTTCAGTCTAGCCGCCTGTCAACTGGCTATTGTGTATTGCCCTGTAGGCTTGTTGGGAAGCTGGCTTAATATTTGATCAAGTACTTTTTAGATCTTCAGCTAAAAGGCACCATGAAGTACAAAGTTTGATTACTTATTGTGGTGAGGCTATGGGGTGTAGAATCAAACTCTCTGCTACTTATTAGAAAAATGGCAGAACTCCTGGCCTGTACGTTTTTTAAAGGTTACGTTTACACCTTGGTTTCTTTCCTATATTGTTTTAAAGCTGCTGTGTCAGGTCTGTTGTAACACAACAGTGACCTGGTTACACTAGAACGCAGTTTGGCCTTTGTATGAAACCAACCTGTTCTG
>ML686049.1:2506758-2557454 GCA_007922175.1 Pelusios castaneus
CTTAGAGGTAGGAGAGACTTTTGCTGTAGTTGCTGACGTAAATCATATTCACTGGTAGGCTGCACGCTAAGCAGCTGAGAAAGAGGGCTCGTCGTCAAATGTCTGGGGTGAGCAGAACAGACTGTTTGTAGCTGTGAGGTTTTTTCCTTTAATGGCATACCTCATTTTCAATGTCTCTGCCACTTGGAGTCTGCCCTTGATGTTGCATTTTGTTAGTGGATAGGGTAGATATGTGCAAAGAAACTTATAGTGAACCATAGTTCATAGTTCACTTCTTTGCTGCACGCTGGCCGCATTGTTTTCAAATGTTCGAATACCATTGTTCCCTGTGGCTTATAATTTGGAATCCAGAAAGTCTGGTAGCCTGTCAGGTAGAAGACTTTTTGTGTCATTCTGTGAAACATTTCAGCCTGCTCCTTGCTGACATTTACTATATAAAGAGAACTTCATTTTGGGTCCCAAGTTGTAAAAATGTTCTTGTAAGTGCCACAGACTCTATCCTCTCCTCCGCTTCCCTTCTTTTCCTCTGCTGAGTGCATAATTTGATCCACTTTCTGCTTCCTTTGCTTACCAGTGTTAATGAAGTTACGTGTTTGTGAGCTGCTGTCCCCATTCTAGCACCAACAGACGCTTGATTGATTTGATTCTGTTTCAGTAATGGATGGTTAGCATCTTCATGCTGGCTAACTGTTAAGGCCTTTGTGGTGTTTGTCTAAAGATGGGCCCAGTCAATGTATATAAACACTCTGGGTGTCACTTGTGTTCTCACCTGGCACGTGTGACTTAGGGGAAAGGAGCCCTGGGTTTCATCCGAAGCACTGTCACCCCTCTGCCTGTGGCCTCATCTGTAAAATTTATGCTTATACCTCCTTGGGATTGTGAGGTCAAATTACATTTGTCAAGTGCATTTAGTGCTCTAGATGAAAGCTGCCGGAGAAGGACAAAGGGATTATTTAAAGCCACACACCAGCTTTAGAATTAATTACAGGTCAGAGATATTCATGTCATGCACTCGGACTCTGGGGTTCTCTTTAAAGTTTAGAGCAGTCATTGGTTTGTACCATGCTTGGTAAGAATGGACTCTGCTCCAGTTACAGGTAGAATGCCCTGTGCAACCTGCCAGATAGAGAATTGCATCAGCAGCCTCTCCAGATCAGTATCCTATCTTTCAACAGAGGCCAGTGCCAGGTGGTTGGAGGGGATGAACAGGACAGGACAATTTATCCAATGACATATCTTCTGTCTTCCAGTCCCAGCACTTGGCAGTCAGAGATTTAGGGACCCTCAGAATGTGGGGTTGCCTCCCTGGCCATTTTGGCTAAAAGCCATTGATGGACCTCTCCTCCTTGAACTAATCTAATTCTTTTTTGAACTCAGTTTTACTTTTCGCCTTCACAGCATTTCTGGCAACGAGTTCCACAGGCTGCCTGTCTTATCGGGTGAAGAAGTGCGTCCTTTTGTTTGTTTTAAAACTGATGCCTATTAGGTTCATTGGGTGGCCTCTGTTAGTCAGGAAGTCAGCTACATGAGCCAGTGGAACCATCTGGCCTTAGACTCCCTGAATGTATGAACTGCCCGGTTAGGTCCAGATCCCCTCCTTTCCACCCCACTCCCCATGCACTCCTTCAACACTCTCCACATCCCCCCTCACTTCGCAGACTCCCCCAGCTGCTCACTCCAGGCTGGTGGAGCAGCCAAGGGAAGGACTGGGGTGGGAAGGCACAGATGGCTACACTTCCAAATGTACGCTATGGGGAAGGTGCAAATGTCACCCATATTGTTCTGTTAGCAGCACTTCTGAACTCCCTGAGAACTTGGAGAACAATCCCTCATTCACTGCAGGATTGTAGAAAAACTGCACTTCTGGAAACTGAGCTCTTCTTTGTCAGAGCCCTAGTCATTGAACTGTTTGTCCAAAGATTCATTGGTTAATAAAGGATTGTCATCTAGGGGTGTACTAGCACTCAGTAGCTGAGCCAGAGCCCAGCCCTAAGGCGTAAAAGTTGGCAAAGAGGCAGAGCCCACTCCCTCTCCTCCATGTTCCCTAGCTTGCAGTTTTAAAAATTGAGACTCTGAAAATGCTTTGAGCTGTTCCCATTGGGGAGCTGTGTCAGGAACTCCTTGCCCAGATGATTCAGCAGCTTGCACTCCTTTGCTCACACTCAGGCCCATTGTTCAGGGAACAGTTGAGGAATAAGAGTCCGTTACCCTAGCTGTTTTCTCTAGAGTCTTCCCCCGTTTAATCAAAGCTAATTTCCTTGGTGGTATTTATAAAATCTGAGGCTTTAAAATAGTGTTCTAAAGCTAGAAATGGGCTCTGTGCAAAATTTCCAAAAAGAGTCCCTGCAGGGTGCAAGCAGAGAGCAAGAAATGTGCACAAGCTTATCCGGTCTCTGGAAACCGCCAGAAGTAGGGCTTGACCGCTCAGTTCCTGGGTTGCAGGCCCGAAGCTCCCAGCATGTCCCTGAGGCCACCCAGTGACTGGGCCAGCAGGCTGCCTGCAAACGCCTGGTTTCACTAGAGCTGTGATTGTCAAACTTTTTTCTTGGGACCTGGTTGAAAAAAATAACTTATGCCCCTGACCCGACATCTACACCTTTCAGCAATGCATTCCAGTCTCTCAGTGGCAGCAGCAGGCTCTGGGACCCAGTACTGGGTCCCGACCCGTAGTTTGAAAACCACTGCCCCAGAGCCCTGGTTTTCTGGCACATGTGCCTTTCACTTTGTTGTCAGTTAGACTTGATCTGACCTGGAATAATAAACTCTGCTCTCAGTGACACTGTCGTCCCTAGAGGGCCAGTGGAAGTTGTGCACTGGTCAGAAAAATCCCCAGCGGGAATATCAGTTTGAGGAGAATCAGAACTGGCACGTCAGTCTCAGTGGGTTCATGAAACATAACTTAAATATCAGTAGTGACTGTTTTGCTGCTGTTCACTTGGCAGAAACATCCTTCTAATGTGCTCAGCCCTCAATCCCAGGCCAGCCCTGCAAGGGTGCAAAAGATCAGCCGGCCCCTATCAAGTTGCTGTAACCTCCAGCTTCCTTCCTGATGTGGCCTGTTCACCCTTACTCCTGCAGGCAGGGGATTTCTTTCCTCTGCTGCTCACGTGCTGTGATGGCATGCTCAGAACGCCCTTCCTCCCCCAAGGTTCTTCAAGCACTTTGTGGAGGCAGCTACCCTCCTATTCCGGTAGTAGCCATCATGGACTAACCTAGAATCGGCTATGCTCATGGATGCAATGGCTGCTTTCCCAGACATCTCTTCAGAGCTAGGACGTGCCTGTCACATTTCCACTGCAGCACGTGTCTTGCGGTGTTCAGAGGACCACAGTTTGAAAACTGCTATCCTAGATTGACCTTAAAGTTCCTCTGAGCGTCTTGCCGGCAACTTCCCTTGTAAGTGCCTGGGAACGAGGTGCATACTCTAACCTTGTGTCAATGGGTTATAATTTAAATCAAAACCTCTCTCCTACCATTGACTTAAAACTACTTCGTATCTAGTCCTGATTTTCCTTTTCCAGTCATACAGGTTAGTTACGATTTGCCCTTAAAAATGATGTGGCCATTTTTCTGGAAATTGACTAGCCACCCCTGCCCAGCACATATAGTATTGAACCAGATGATGGTGTTGGATATGCAACTGGTGAAGGAGAACATGGTCTTCCGTGTGCTCTTAACCGTTATCCTGCATTGCGCTGGAGCAGCCGCTGCTGAAAACCCTGGTGTGACTAGAAATCCGTACACCTACAGAGTGCTGCCCCGTTCATATGATTGTGGCAGCAGTGAAGGATGAAAGCTGGTGAGGAGACCTAGCAGACAAAAAGGGCAATGCCAGACCATCATTTTTCTGTGGCATTCAGCTCTTTCGGTGGAATGGTTAATGTCAGTTTTGTGACCCGCAGGCCCTGCTGGAACAGCAGACGTTTTGGTGGTCTATAGATAGGTCTCCCTGATCCATTCAGTTGTACCTGTGAGGCTGCAGTGCCTGTCGAAGAAGATACTTTCAGGCTTTCTAGGAATTGTCTTCATGGGCTGATGTACAGCTGGGTGGTCTGGGGCAGTGGTTTTTAAGCTGCGGGTCGGGACCCAGTACTGGGTTGTGTCACCCTCTGCTGTCACCAGCACAAGACTGGGACGCGTTACTCAAGGATGTAACTGTTGGCATAAATGATTTTTCTCAGCTAGGTCCCAAGGGGAAAGGTGTGAAAACTACTGCTCTAGGGTTACGGTCTGTTTCATTGGTTTGTAGTCCTTTGGAACATTGAAACACAACTGATGGAGAGTTCTCAGAATATAACCGTGTAAAGGCGGGTCCCTTGTGGTCAGTAGGGTTGCCTGGTGTCAGGTCAGAAAGGGAACCCGGCTGTGTCCATAGGTGGGTCAGGTCATCAATCTGTGCCAGCCAAGGGCAATGCCACCCCTCGATTTCTGCGAGTGCCAAGCAGGGCTTGCTCTGTGCGGTCTATCCTGACTTTCACATTTGTATCATATAACTATAAAATAAATCAATTGGAATATAAATATCATATTTCCATTTCCATGTGTAGAACAGAGTAAAGAAGTCGCTGTCTGTATGAAATGTTAGTTTGTACTGACTTTGCTAGTGCTTTTTTTTAGGCCTGTTGAAAATGAGACACATGTCTAGGTGAGTTGATATATTCGCTGGAAGACCTCTGCACACCACTGGGGTACGTGTATCTCTGGTTGAGATCCATTGTTCTAACAGTAGTTCTCACCCTGTGGCCTAATAAGCACACAGTTGTGCCCCATGTGGCATCCTTAGAGCCATGAAGGTAGTGTATTGTCGAGTTCATGCGGGTCTGGACCAAGCGTAACAACCAATATGATTGCAAGCAAGCATCGTTTATTGATACATAAGCAAAGATTTATATACTTTTCTTTGATCCCACCACCAATTTTGACAGGGCAAGTGATTGGTACATACATTATTATGCAAAGCAAACTTTTAAACTATTGGTCTATAACAGGTTACACAACTCCTGGATTTATTTTTCTGTTTACTTCTTTTCTTGTCCTTGATTCCCAGGAGAGTCTGATAAAATTCTGGGCACTGAAGCGCCTAGGCTAATATGGCAGTACGCCATTTGAGATAAAGTATCCTTGTCCGACCTGGCTGTGAACTTCCAATTACAGTGTTCTCATACCTGTATGTGCTGGAAAGTTCTAATGTATACTGGAAAATTCTATTACAGTGTCAGCATATCTGCGTATGCTGAATGAATCCCCACAGTGTATATTTTGTGCATGCTGCCCACATAACACTTAGAGAGCTGCATATGCCACCCACAATGGTAAATAGGTTGAGAAGCACTGCTCGAGGATACCTTTGTGCAATATTTTTCCTCACCATTGTGTGTAACAGGCTTGGTTTGAGCCCGGTATGTGGAGATCAAAATGCTGAAGTTTTTATTCTAGCTTGGACATTAACTCTCTCGGCCCTGATCTACACTTGCAAGTGGTTTTCAGCAGCAGTTGAAGGGAGATACGTGAGTTACTTAAAATAATTTGCATATCTGCCTTCGACTTTCAACTACCCACTTATCGCAGTTTCTTCAGTGTACTCAGTCAATGCAAAATGGCCTCCCATTAACTCAGCGCTACTCCACTTGAGAGAGTGGTCTTCAAGGACCGACTTCCCGATCGATTGAACGGGCCTTTCCAGACCCGCTCAGTCAATCAGGAAGTTTGATCTGACAGCAGCAAATTTGTGTAGACCTGCCCTCGGTATCTTTAAGGAAGTCTTCTGCCCTGCCTTGCCTCAGTTTTCTCTTCTCTAGAATGGGAGGAGGGGTATTTCTTAGATGAGGATTCATTAGCTAAAATTTCTCGTGCCTTACTTTCTATTGAAGTCTGTGTACCTTAAGTAAATTTCTGCCCATATCACTTTTGTCTTATTTTCTTACTTCATATATATTGCTTTTCTTGCCTCGTTTGCATACTATTGAAATTAACATGTATTTTCTTCTGTCCTGCACACCGGATACATAAGTATATACACACAATATCAAGAGCCTCAGGAACCGTTGGCTGACTGACTAAATGCAATGTGAGATCTTGATGCATATTGTGGGGCCTACAAAAATATTGGCTTTTATTAATGTCTTATGACTGAAATGGTGAATTTTAAAATATTGAATGCTCTTCAGTGGATTGTAGCTATTTAAAAGGAGATCCGTTTGGGGTCATACCTTTTCAGTAGATCTCTGGTTTGTCATGAATGGACAATATTGTTTATGCCATGGCCTAAAAAGATAAAAAATAAGCTAGGGAGAATGTAAGGGTTACATGTGGTACTAAGATTGAGGCTCTTGAGTCTCTAGTGGCTCTTTAACATGTCTCCCATGGCTCTTTGCTGCAAATGTGTGATTTAATGCAGCCCATTAGAATGCTGTGATTGAATATATAGTACAGTCTATACTATAGGATAGTCAATGAAACAATAAATTCCCACCACTGTGGCTCTTTTGGGTAATATTGATTGCTAATTTGGCTCCTGAGCCATTGAGTTGTGTGTGTCACTGGGCTAAGTGATTCAGCAGCGCTCAAGACCTTCTCAGCTTGCCACTAAAAGTGAAAAGAAGAGTTTGCGCTCTGTACTCAAACTTAGCTTGCTAAAAGTGTGCAAGCAGGCTCATTTCTTTTATTTCGTTCTACACCACTGATTGCTCCATTCCCTCTTAAGGGACTGCAGACAGCTATTAACCCCTGGAGGCAAGGGTAGCTATAATAGATTCACTGTATGACTAAGCTAAGTGCATTTAATTTTACAATCTCCCTGATTACATCTCCTTGGGTTTTTTGGCCCGCACTGCTCTTTTGATATTTGAATCTCTAAGTAGACCATGTATTTATGTTGAACTGATAAATGAGGTACAGTGGAAACAATGAGAGTCCTGTGGCACCTTATAGACTAACAGATTTCTTCGGGCATAAGCTTTCGTGGGCATCTGATGAAGTGGGTTATAGCCCACAAAAGCTTATGCCCAAAGAAATCTGTTAGTCTATCAGGTGCCACAGGACTCTCGTTTTTGCTGTACACAGAAACATGGCTCCCCCTCTGGAAAGAGGTACAGTGGGTTGCCATTGAATATAGCTTGGGTGTTTGGGCCCTGTGAGATTTTTCTCCTCCTTCCTCATGCCCTAGCACTGATCTCACTTACCTTTTATTATCTCTGCACTCTGGTTAGGGACAGCATGGACTCTTACTGAGGTTTGGTGCACACATCATCACTCATCCATCAGACTGGATCAGATAATGGAAAGTCATCCTCTTGCCAGCAACGTGTTTGAATTTCTCTGTGACTGGACTGAGTGAGCAGCTAAAACAGCCCTGTGCTGGAGAACATCAGCCTTTAGAAGAAACCAACATTTGCCAACAGTTGAGAGCGGATCCTGCAAATGGGGAAATTCCTCTGTCTGAATAACAGAATTGGCATGTTGTCTGGCACTCGGCCTAGCTGTGGGGTGGCTTTGTAGGGGAATGTTTGAAGCCAGCCAGTCTCTCTCTCTCTCTGTCCCTCATTCACTCACTCATACATACCCAGCCTACCCCCACCCCCTGCTCTCTGTCCCCCCAAATGTTGCGATCTCGGTGAGAGAGCCGAGCAAAGAACCGAGTGACTCTTAATCCCCTAACCACTAGACCACATTCTGGGATGGCCACATAGCTTTGGGGATATGGGGACTTTTACAGCATAGGCACTGATGAGAAGGGCAGGGAAAGCCGCCTAATTTGGGACTGGGGCTTGCTCCTGGGTAGTTTGATTCCTTTCTTGAGTCTGTTCTGTAGGTGCATGTGCACAACCTAAGCTGTCCTGGAAATCAGTGACCTCTTCTCCTTGGCCATAATCGAGGTGAAATTGTGCAACCTGGTTATTGACAGCACACTTTGAACAGGGCCTTTGAGAATGTCTATGGGCAAGATCTCTTTTGGCATCTTGAGGTGCATATACAAAGTGATTTTTCCTCTCCTTCCTTGAAGGATAGTGTAGGGCTAATGGACTGGATTCTTCACACCAAAGCCTCAAACTCTCTTTAGTGATGCTCCTCCCGTCCAGTTCATGATGGTGCTCTTTGCCTCTTATTGACTGAAGAAATGTGACAGTTACCGCAGTTGCTTCCATGGAAAAGTAATTCTAGGAAGTATTGAATGTAGCTGCTTTTCATGTAATTTAGTAGCTTGAAATAGGGAGAGCCAGCCAGCATCATGTGATCAGCTGGGGTCCATGGGCCATGCTTTGTGAACCATAGAATAGACTCTACCCTGTTTCTGGACTAGAACATGCTGTTGTAGGTCTAAATGAACTCAGTGCCTCTGGAAACATCCTCTTTGCATGGTCCATGAACAGCGTCCAGATTTCTTCCTTGTTTATAACATCAGATGCTTAACACTGTGTCCCTATGTTCATATTATCCTGTGGACCAACTTTCTGTTGGTCACATTAATGCAGACTATAACCGTCTATCAAGCAGAGTTGGCCTGTGAGACATCTGCTGGGCCTGGTTTTAACAACGTGAATAAGTATGTACTTCCAGTTGTAAATCTCTGTCCCAGGAGAAGACACCTGCCGGTGGTTCAGTCAGTCTCTGAGCTAGTTACAGCTGTACACCAAGTGCCTGTGGAGACTGGGCAGAGCCTGGCAATTCCTGTAGCTCTGGAGAGTTGTGCTGTTTCAGTTGAACTCCCTAAAAGTGATTGTGTTTGTTTAACTTGTTTGAACAAGGTGGAGAGTTCATTCTGTCAGCTCTTTTCAAAAGCCAAGTGACGCAGGCAGCTGGAAAACTAAATCATCTAGTAAACACATAAATTACCAGGGATCTGGAATTCAGTTTTCCAGTGCTGTGTTATGGATGCTGTTTAAAATGTTAGCAGGGTTTTGACCCTGCTAACTCGCCCTTCTCTCAAGTAGGAGCTGAAAACTAGAACTGCATGTGCAAAGTGGTTGGAAGACCAGCCCATTACAGTTCTGTCTTTTAAAGCACCTTTAGCTGTTTCATTGAGCATTGTTTTAAATCCTTACATCATGATTCGTGGGCAGCTTGAATTTGGGACAGACTCCAAGTCAGCTGTAGCATACCTCGTTTGGAGGAGGAGCTGCACAAATAATTTTTTAAAAAAGGAAGGGATCTAAGGATCTGGGGCCAGAGATGGTGTCTTTCCTGGTGTGATACAGTTTGGCGGTGGCTGGAAGTTGCGCCAGTCTTCTCTGGGTGGTGGAAGACCACATAGCCATGTTGTTTCAGTAGATCTGACAGCTGCTTTTGACACCGGTCCCCTGAAATGTCACCATGCCTGCAGACTCTAAAAGGGATTGGCTGGAGTCTGTCGGGGGAGGGGCAGAGGGTAGCACTGTAGTATTTACCTGTTGGAGGAGTAGCCAGAAGTGGTTCTGGACAATGGTGTTGCTCTCCAGAGAGGATGCTGATGGAGTGCCGCAGTGTTCACGCCTCCTGTTCAACGTCTATGCAAGGCTGCTAGAAGTTAGCGGAAGGGTCTGGGTTGTGATGACATCTCTTGTCACTTGTGCAAAATTTGTTTGCACCATTACTATTTTAAATGTCAGGCACTGGATTGATTTTGTCCATATGGTCAAAGGGGGCTCATTCAATTCCAACACTGGGTGGAGCCCTTCTTGTTCAGAGAGGAGGCGAGAATGGTGAGACGGTACATAACCTTCCACCTGCCCTCTCTAGTTTAAACCATCTCTTTTGTGAAGTACCTATTTTTGCATAATCATATTAACCCATTAAACACCTTGCTGCTAAAAAAACAAAAGGGAAGAAATTGAACTTGGAGGAATTGACTCTCTTGTTAACTCCTTGCACTCCTAAGAGCCTTGATGTATCACTGGGCCCATCAGGACATAGAGGGCCAGGTTCCCCTACTTGCTATTTTGGTCCTGGGCCATGGTCAGAAAAGCACAGTAGACTAAAGCAATTTTTAATTTACTATTCTTTGATCTGTGTGTGTGCCCCATCAATTTATGTCAGGGATACAGATCCTTGCTCTCCAGCCCTGCCAGGTCACAAGATCTCCATCTATCAAGTCATGTCACTCGGATACTATGTTTTAATTTAATTCTGACATGACTTTATCAATCACCGTCTTGAACTGCTAGCTCTAGATACTGGCACTTTCATAGTAAAATACTTAATTTCTAACAATCAGCTGAGAAAACATCTGCTAGGAAAATCATGTTGCAGTTGAATTGGGGCTGGGATGGATGGGAGAGCAGGCTGACAGTTCGTATGC
This sequence comes from Pelusios castaneus, assembly GCA_007922175.1. Lineage (NCBI taxonomy): Eukaryota > Metazoa > Chordata > Testudines > Pelomedusidae > Pelusios > Pelusios castaneus. Next base: position 2,517,032 of record ML686049.1, read on the forward strand.
TGTGGCTAAATGCTGGGGAGTCTCACCAGATGCCAGGACTAGAGATGTTTTGGGAGCAGGATAAAAGCTTTCAGTGCTTGTAACGCCTTCCAATCACTGGTGCCAGAAGAGAAACTTTCAGTTATTGGTGTGACTGCTTGAGGCTTGCTTCTAAAAACATTGCAACTGGCTCTCCAAGGCACCTTTGATACCGAAGTGGAATAGACCATCCCCAGGCGTAACAAAGAACAGGCACATGCTGGAGACTACCACGAGGGAAGTTAAATATAAAGAGACATATAGTAGAGGTGATCAAAGAATATTGAATGTCTCCCCCAGCTAGAAGCAGCCCACAGGGTCTACCATAGGGCAGGTGATGGACCAGCTTCAACATGGTAGAGGTGCCCTGTTGGTACAAGCAGTCTTCCTAGGCAGCAGCTCAGCATTAAGGAGGAGGGATGTTCTGGGGTTGGCAACAGCTGTCCTGTTTCTTGGCCGTGGACTAGTGATTTTTATGCACACAAGTCGGGTGTAAACAACTCGAGGGGGTCCTTGTTTAATGGGAAATAAAAATTGGAACTCAAGGAGCAAAGCCAAGCCCAGGGTTCTTGTGCAAGGCTCCCAGTGCGTGAGGTTCGTTCTCCAGACTCGAAGCAGCTGGGACGTTTTGTTCTGAACAAGCTGTGAGTTATTTCTGTAACTTTGCTAGCAGGGTGGAGGATCCTACTGCTCAGCCAGCCCAAGTGATCCAGCAGAGCTGCGTGCTTGCAGAGTATATTTAGCCTTGGATGGCGTGCTTGGGTGACATGATGCTGTAATGCAGCCTGGCTTGGAATCTGCGTGGTTTATATAGAAAAGGAAAAACGTGTCTCCAGTGTTCAGCTGAGCAGAAATCTGCCTAATGCGGCACAGGAGCCTGGTCTGGGAACGCACAGCTCCTCTAGTCAAATGAGGAAGCCTTCTCTGCAGCTGCTGAAATGGAGCCTTTCACATGTGTCCTGTGGTTTTCCTGTCCAATGCACAGGTGCTTTTCTTGGCTTTGACTGGCAGAAATCTGATCAAGGCAGCGCTGTATTCAGCTCTTGGCTACCTTTACCAGCCTCCTGACACCTGGAGACTTCAGCTGTCCTTGTCCAGATGTGGATTCTAGGGTCTTCCGCCCTCCTTGGGGGCTCTTCCTGTGTGCAGTGCCATTGGCTCCATACCCAGAGTCTTCAGCTGTCAGATCCTTGTTCCCCATCTGTTAACAGTTGGGATGATTGAGGGAAGAGCTAATGTTTGTCCTTAGCTGGCAGTCAGGTGGTATTGCCTGTTCTACGTGGGTATTCGTCTCTTTGCTTTCCTTGGTGTTGTGTCCTGTAGGCACTCCTTCCCCATGTTCTATACGTTCTAGGAGGTAAATACATCTCTGGCTTAGCACGAAAAACGTTTGGGTTCCGTGTCACTGACATCAGAGACCTATGCCTTCATCACTCAAACACTTGCCTGTGCTTGACGAGGAGGAGGGCACTCATTTCTCAATGTCCCCAAACATGGGGGGCGGAGGGGGGAGATTTATGCTTTACATTAAGCTTGGCATTTCTGAAGGGCCTGCTGGCAGCAGCTGTGAACATCTGAGTAGAGTTGGTCTTGCTGCTTTAAACAGCGTAATTCATTTCTCTCTAATGATCTCCACCTCCAGTGATTGTTTAACGAGCAGAACAGCTGATTGTAAACTGGTTTTCCCTGCATTGGATTCTTTTGCTGCCATGTCACTTGTACTTAACAAACTTTGTCATAGCTGGCCAGAATCTTTTTCCCTGTGGGAATGTTCAGACCCTCCTCTGAGTCCCAGGTGGCTTGACTTTTGTTATATCAGCTCTAGGAAGTGCTACTGTGAATCTTTAACATTTCCTTCGGCTCCATGCAGCCCAAACTTCTCTTGCTTTGCAGAGGCAACTGGTGCCTTTCCCAGATGAGTGTCATGTATGGCCTTTCTGAATTACTGCTGTATCATTTAGCTGAGATTTCTTTAATGCCAAGTGTACGCTAAGACGTGAAACTGCAGAGAAAACTATGATGTGGCAGAGAAGCAGGGCAGGGAACCTGCCTGTGTGTATTTAAATGGCACAAAATTCCCTCTCCCTGGCTTGTAAAATAAATCATTCAAGCAGGAAAATGCTGCAGCCCAGTCACCCATGCACTCCTGGGCTGTGTCAGTTCACCGCGCAGGATCAAATGCGTGCATGTGGGATTGGGTCACTTCACTTCGTTCTCAAGCCACTAGTCTTGTTGGGGACACTGTAACATGGCTAGTTAGCAGGCACAGGGGGTGGTGTCTTCTGCTGCTGGGACACTGTGCTACAGGAAGTGGGATAGAAAAGATGAGAGGGGTGTGGATTTTAATATTTAAAAGGGAACTGGGTAAGTTCATGGTGGCTAAGTCCATAAATGGCTATTAGCCAGAAAGGGGTTAAGAATGGTGTCCCTAGCCTCTGTTTATCAGAGGATGGAGACGGATGGCAGGAGAGTGATCACTTGATCATTGCCTGTTAGGTTCACTCCCTCTGGGGCACCTGGCACTGGCCACTGTCGGTAGACAGATACTGGGCTGGATGGACCTCTGGTCTGACCCAGTATGGCCTTTTTATGTTCTTATGTTCTTATGGATGAAATCCAGGGACAAGAAAGAATCCAAAGGAGACAAGGGAAGGTAGGGGTGGAGGGGGAGATAGAAATAGTAAGAGAGGACAAGAAGCTGAAGGGTTCCTAGCCCATCCTTATCTGAGTATGTGGGAGAAGAGAAGAGATCCTGCCAGAATGACAGAATTGTAGGGGAGCTGTAACAACTCCTGTATTGAGGTTGTGTGACACTTTTCATTGCAACTAATTAATGCCTTTTCGGGCAATCTCCAGCTCCCCTATCCTGGAAGCAGTCCTTTGAAATTTGGTGGGGAAGAAGTCCTGGGACTACAGGAGTGCCTTTTCTTTGTCCCATGACGTTTTGTTCTGGGGTGACTCAGATATCAACTGTTAAAAAATAATCATTTCCTTGGTCTCACTTGGATTCATGAGGGAACCTTTGATAGTCTGTTAAAAGAACCGAATGCACAAGCATTCCAGTGCCAGGCCCACCCCACTGCAGCTACGACTGTGCTGGGAACACCTGGGGGCTGCCACAGCAGTGGTAACAGCAAGAGTTGAAGACAGAGCTCAGTTGAGCAGGGTTCCTGGATCCAGAATGTGGCAGCAGAAGTCCATCCCCATCTCTGGGGGCACCACATGAGGTGGTATCTCCCCACCTCCCTGAGGGGTGGGAGAAGAGTCTGGAGACCAGACTCCTTAGTGGAGCATTCCTTGGACCCAGCACATGGGGCCAGCAGCTCGTTCTCCTCTGGAATAGCAGCCTTTTTCTCATTGCCAGCTATTCTGTGGCTCAGGTACTTGGAGGGCAGTGCTAAGGGGTTGATATTCAAATCCTGGTGTATGAGTCTACAGCTTTATATAGTGGAACTTATTTTCACTTTTTCTTTGTTTTCAAAAGAAGGAAATCATACCCCAAAACTTCATTAAAAACAGTGATGAGGTTGCAAAGTGAAGCACTGGAAGGTGCCAGATTTAACATTGCTCATGCCACCTTCCTCCTGCCTCCTTGTGTCTGCGCATTATGATACGGTTATTTGGTATTTCCCCGGGACCCTGAGTGCAATGGCTGGGTGCACAAGCTGACCAAATTAAAATTAAATAAATAAAATTAATAAACCAGACATTTCCTTATTATTGACTGCTAGGCATTGCAGCCCAAATAACTTTCTTTTAACAATTTTATAGGTGTTTATTTTACACACACAAGCGGCAAGCCCTGTGCTCAGACAGTTATTGTCCTATGTCAGAAAGCATGGGAGAACTCTGAGCAAGTCCCCCCAAGCCACTTCCTGCTGTTGGCCTTTATGTAGCGTGAACACCTACCACATAGACCGATTCTTTGTTCTGACTTAGGAATGGTCATACTGGATCAGACCAGTAGCCCATCCTGTTTTCTAACAGTGGCCAATGCCAGTTGCATCGGAGGGAATGACCCGAACAGGACAATTACTGAATGATTGTCTGCTCCCAGCATCTAGCTGTCAGTGGCTTAACCATTTTGGTCAATAGCTATTGATGGACCTATCTTCCCTGAACTTTTCATTCTTTTTGAACCCAGTTATACTCTTAGCCTTCAACATCCCCTGGCAATGAATTCCCCAGGTTGACTGTGTGTTGTGTGAAGAAGTTCTTCCTTTTGTTTATTTTAAACCTGCTGCCTTTCTAATATCTTTTGGTCACTCCTTTTTCTTGTGTTACATGAAGGGGTGAATAAAGCTTTCTTGTTCACTTTCGCCACACTGTTTATGATTTTATAAGCCTCCTGTCATGTTCCGCCTTAGGGCTTGTCTATGCTTAAAGGGCTGCAACAGGCTTCTCCCGTTGGTGTAGGTACTTCATTTCCCTAAGATGTGCCACCTGTGTTGACGCACTCAACATAGCACTATCTACATCAGGAGTTAGGCCATTTTAACAAACTGCATTGCTCAAGGGTCTGGATTTTCCACCTTTCTGAGCAACAGAGTTCTACTGACATAAGCTGCTAGAGTAGGTCAAGCCTTAACCTTTCTTTTCCAGTCTAAACAGTCTGAGTCTTTTAACCTCTCCTCATAAGGAAACCATTCCATATCCTTAATCATTTTTGTTGCTATTGTCTGTACCTTTTCCAATTCTAGTATCTTTTTTGAGATGGGTGACCAGAACTGCACACAATATTAAGGTGTGGGTGTACTACAGATGTATACAGAGGCATTACAATATTTTCTATCTTACTATCTCTTTCCTAATAGTTCCTAGTATTCTGTTAGGTTTTTGCACATTGAGCAGATGTTTTCAGAGATCTATTATATATGCAGTGATTCTAAGATCTCTTTCTTGAATGGTAGCAGCTAATGTAGACCCCATCATTTTGAACATATAGGTGGGATTATGTTTTCCAATTGTATGACTTGGCATTTATCAGGATCGAATTTCAGCTACCATTTGGTTGCACACTCACCCACTTTTGTGAGATCCCTTTGTAACTCTTTGGAGTCAGCTTTGAGCTCAGCTGTCTTGAGTAAGTTTATATCATCTGCAAACTTTATCACCTCACTGTTTACCCATTTTTTAGATCATTTACAAATATTTTAAACAGCTCTGGTTCCAGTAGAGACAATGGGGGACTCTGTATTTACTTCTCTATACTGTGAAAACTGTTTATTCTTAATCTTTGTTTCCTATCTTTTGACCAGTTACAGATAAATGAGAGGACTGTCCCTCTTATCCCATGCCATATCTTCCTTCATCTGTTCTCACTGGTATTTCCAGTTTGGCTTTTTGTCTTAAAAACAGCAACTCACCACAAGATCTGTCTTTCAGTGTACATTGTAAAAGAATTTCTCTGTGTGATCAGGTCAAGCTTGTATGCAGCGTAATGGTAGCCATATCAGTCCCACGATATTAGACACACAAGGCGGGTGAGGTAATACCTTTTACTGAATCATCGTCTCTCTGTGAAAGCTTCACAGAGCTCTTCTTCATCTGAGGGCTGGTCTGTACTGCTGTGTGATTTTGGCAGCAATCAAAGAGAGATATGCAAGGTATCTCCCCACAATTACTTACCTACTACTTACCACGCTGTCTTCAGTAGCCTGAGCCAGTGAGAAAACCCTTCTCTCCAAATCAGGGCCTTCCTTCTGCGGTGGTTGTCTTCTAGCATCAGCTTCCTGATCAGCCGAGCGAGTCTTCGCAGACCCGATCAGAGAGATCGATCTGACTGCAGCGAATTTTATCCATCAATGTAGGTAGTCTGCCTCCTCCTAAAGATGCTTGTTATGTTGATGGAATAATTCTGTTGACGTAGCTGTGTCTATTGTGGGGTTAGTTCTACTAATTACATCACACAGGGCGTGAAGTTTTTCACAGGCCTTGAGCAGTATAGCTAGATTGACCTAAGCGTTACGTGTAGGCCAGGCCGTAGTCATGTGGGTTATGTAATGGAAAGATTGCACAGCTTCCCTCAGTCACGTCTTGGTTTTTCCTGTGTGTTCCCCCAATTCTTTATGGTTAATTAGGTGGAGCAGGATTTCTGTGGTGACTGTAACAGCTGCAGTAGCAGCTTGTGATCTGTCCTGTCCCTCCAAAACCACCTTCTCTGTCTAGTCCCTGGTTGTGGTGTTTGTGTTGGTGTTGTCCTCATGCTCAGTGCAGCTTGCTGATGGAGAGCGTTGACGCAGATGGAGAGATGGAGATTTCCTGAGAGGACCACCAAGTATCGCTGGGAACCCATCACCCCTTTAGTATTTTGCTGTCTGTCTCAGGCAGACAGGAATCTAGTGAGGACTTTTTTCCACTTTCTTTATGGCTGGTTCCATTCAGGACGCCCATAGCAGAGCTGGGTACCCAGATGTAGTAGTTTGTGTTGGGGGTTAACAGTCCTGAAACCCTGCAAGGGAAATAAGGAGCATTCTCACATGTCAGCTCCTTTGCAGAGTGAACACTGTTTGTTGCAAGGGTTTAATTCAGTGTTTGCCTGGGCGTAGTCCAAGGGGGCTGACAGCTAGCGGTCCTCAGGCTGAAGCAAGGAGCTAGGGGTTTGACAGAGGGAACAGTTCACCTTTGTTGACCTTGCTATGTTTGAGTCCATCTCACCTTTACATTTCAAACCTTGCTCAAAGCCCAGGCGGCACTGACTGAGGTACGCTCTAGAGCTGGCCCAGTACTGGGACTTCTCACTCTCATTCTTCCACCATGGTGCATTAATAAGATGAGAGGCAGTTGAAACTTTTAGAGCACCTTGAATGCCTTTGGCTAGCCTGAGAGCCTCTTCCAGGCACCTTGGAAGGACATGGAGCACGGCTCTATAAAATGGAGGGCAAGCTTAATGTGTGTAAAGTGCTGTGAAGACATCAGGAGGAAGGTGCCTCAGAGGGCAAAGATAGCTTATCCCCAACTCTTCCAGTGGCTGGCCACCCTGCTTGTCTCATTATTTCCTCGTACTCTCCCACTGGTCTGTCTATATCCCTCTGTTGTCTCTTGTCTTCTACTTAAGCAGTGTCTACACTACAAAAATAAGTTGACATAAAATATGCTGACTTTTCACCACCTCTAGAAATACAGGGACATAAGGGGCAGTGTGAGGAGCTGAGACCCCCATCTCTTGGCTCCCTGTGGGCTGTCCCGCTTTCCTTGCTCCCCGGTCCAGCCAGGAATTCAGCAACAGCTAAGTCCTGCCCAGTCCCAGCACACAGCCGGTGAGCTGCTTGCTTCCCAACCAGTGCTGGTTGGCAGCCACCCTCATCCAGAAAAGCCGAGCAGCAGCCGCCTGCATCCCAGCTGGTTCCTGCTCCCAGCCAGGAGATTGGGATCAGGTCCAGGATTGGAGCTCCTGAGCGATACACTAATACACATAATAAATGACAATTAACACTATGTGAAATCTTCCCCAGCCTCATGTAGGAAATCCTCTGCACCTGCTAACCCACCTGCCCTCTGAGCTGCCGCTGTTCTCTTTCACATCTTTCCCAGGAACCTTGCTCCAGTCACCAGAGGCTTCTTGGTCCCTGAATGTCACTTTTGTGGTGTGAAAGGTTTGTTTGCTAGGATGCTAGGCATCTGTCTCAGAAGAGCTTGGCACAGGTTACTGCAAAATTTCTGGCTGAAGTTCCAGTGCAGTCTCGCTAGATGGAGGCTGTTCTTTTGGCTCAGGGTTTTCAACACTTGTTGTTCTTGTGATGGTCGTGGTTCAGTTTGTAATTCCCCTGCAGCAAAATTAGCCTCAGCCACCTTCTCCTTCCACTGTAGAAGAGGGCGTGCAGTTACAGGAGCAGACATGTCCCTTTCCCCTAGTGATAGGAGTGTGCAAAGTGGGGGCAGAGTGCCTCACTCCTGACAGGCTACCGGGCACTTCTGTGAGTGTGTTATCCTTGTTGCAGGTCCTGGTAGGTGCTACGGTGTAGGGAGGGTAGTTGGGGTGTTTGAACTGTACTGTGGGGACAAAGAACTTCAGGAGCAAAATGCCCAGGAAAGCCAGATTCCAGCATGCAAAGTACTCCACTTAGGAAAGAACAGTCAGTTGCATGAATACAAAATGGGCAATGACTGTCTAGGAAGGAGGACTGCAGAACGGGATCTGGGTGTCATAGTGGACCACAAGCAAAATAGGAGTCAGCAGTGTAACACTGTTGCAAAAGGAAAAAAAAAGTAAGACAGAAGAAGTAATTCTTCCACTCTGTTCTGTACTGATTAGGCCACAGCTGGAGTATTGTGTCCAGTTCTGGGAGCCTCATTTCAGGAAAGATGTGGAGAAATTGGAGAAAGTCCAGAGAAGAGCAACACGAATGATTAAAGGTCTGGGACACTTGACTTATGAAGGAAGATGGAAAGAACTGGGTTTGTTTAATCTGGACAATAGGAGACTTAGAGGGGACATAACAGTTTTCAAGTACCTAAAAGGTTATTACTAGGAGGAGGGAGAAAAATTCTTCTTCTTCACCGCTGATGATAGGACAAGAAGCAATGGGCTTAAATTACAGCAAGGGAGGTTTAGGTGGGAAATTAAGAAAAAATTCTAACTGTCAGGGTGATTAACCACTGGAATAAGTTGCCTAGGAAGGTTGTGGAATCTCCCATCACTGGAATATTTTAAGAGCAGGTTAGACAACACCTGTCAGGGTTGGTTTAAGGTGAGACTTGGTCCTGCCGGAGTGCAGGGGACTGGATTTGATGACTTCTCATGGTCCCTTCCAGTTTCTATGATTCTATGCACAAGAAAATGGCATTTGTGCTGTCTCTCACTTCAAGAGCAATTGGGATGATTCACTGGCTCTGAAGCATTTTATAAGCTACAGCTTATGTAAATTGTGAGTAATTGACCCATTTTGCATGCTTCACTGTGATGTTTAGCTGGTCTGAGAGTCAAATCTAAAAACACCTGTGAGCTTACAGGGAGATGGGCCTCTTCTCTCAGAACGATGGAGGGGCCTAGCAGGCTGAATTTTATTTTTCTGTGTCCTTTACACTGTTTATTAAAGAAACCCAAACCTGAAAAGAGGACTAAGCTGTTGCCTGAAAGTCACTTTAGCTTTTAGCCAATGGGTTAGTCTTCTCTGCAGAAAACTGAGCAGCTGAGGCAGAATTTGCAGTTGCACTTTTAATTTAAAAAAAAATAAGGAACCAATTATGAAAATGGTTAGTGTGCTTTGACTGGTGCTAATTGGTTTTGCTGGCATTTTCCTGTCATAATTAGAGCCATGCAGTGGGCAGCATCTGTGGGCCAAGTACAACATCCTGCCACACACACACACCTTTTCCTGACATATTGTATGTTTCTGCCAGCAGGAAAGTGCATTGAGGAGATGAGGTTAGAGGGAATGCTAAAGAATCATGAGGGCCACATTCCCATGCCAGGCTGTCTGGTGTCCTAGGTGTGTAATGTTTGGAGTGTGACCACTGTAGGCAGATCAGTGTCAGGATCTGAGGCTGAGTCTTTCAGGGCCCCACTTGTCAGAATATTTCCTCCTTGCTCTTGTAGAAATTGCCATGTTTGCACCTGTATTGTAAAGAGCCTTTTTTTGAGCCTGGTCAGGTAATCAGTTTGCTGGAAGAGGTGCCTCTGCCCTTCCCCACATGTAGTTTGTCTCCTTCCAAGATGCTGGTAGATCTCAAAACGTAGTTGTAAACGGGAATCATCATCAAATGGAGTGTGTTTCTAGCGGGGCCTCGCAGTGATCTGTTCTTGGCCATGTGCTATTTCACATTTTTATCAGTGGCCTGGAGGAAAACACGAAACCATCAAAGTTTGCAGATGACCCAAAAATTGGGAGTGATAAATAATGTGGAGGACAGGTAACTGAGACAGAGAGTCATGACTTGTTCTGTAAGCTGGCTCAAGCAAACAAAGGGTTTCAGTATGGCTAAATGTAAATGTGTATATGTCTGGCTACAGAATGTGGGCCATATTTGCAGTAGAGGGGACTCAATCCTGGCAGGGAATGATTTTGAGAAAATGTCACCGTTGTAGTGGATAATCAGGTGATGAGCTCCCATGTTCAGCTGAAGATGTAATGCTGCAGCCAGAAGGGCTAACGCAATCCTCAGGTACATAAAGGAGAACCATGAGTCAGAGTAGAGAGGTTATTTTATGTCTGTGTTTGGTACTGATGTGATTGCTGTTGGAATACCACATCCAGTTCAGATGTTCACAATTCACGAAGAATGTAGAAGGGGGTTCAGTGAAGAGCCATAAGAATGATTAAAGGATTAGAAAACATATCAATAGACTCAAGGAGCTTAGTCTATTAAGTTTAATAAAAAGAGAAGATTAAGGGGTGACTTGATTACAGTCTGTAAGTACCAGCATGGGAAACAAATATTTAGTAATAGGCTCTTCAGTGTAGTAGAGAATGATATATATAACTTCATTTAATGTCTGAAAGTCGAAGCTAGACAAATTCAGAAAGGAAATAAGGTGTAAATTTTTAAGTGAGAGGTATAATCCATTGGAGCAACGTACTAAGAATTCTGGTGGATTCTGCATCATTGACAAGATGGGATGTTTTTCTAAAAGATCCACTTTGGGAATGATTTTGGGGGAAGTTCTCTGACCTGTGCTATACAGGAGGTCAGACTAGATTATCACAATGGTTGTCTTGGGCTTGGAATCTATGGATCTACGTCCATTCTCCATCCACTAGGATGCATTTTGGGAGATGCGCAGGGGGATTCTGCATCCATTTAGCACTGCAGTACTGTACTGACAAACCAACTGAGCCTGGGTGGTGTTGAAGGAATTTATCGGTCAGTAACCTGTCGCCTCAATCGGAGAGCTGGTCAGGAAAAAAAGTTGCAGAAATTGAACACGTGGCAAAATAATCAAAACCTGAAATACTTTGGCTGAAAACTAGGCCCAATGCGTTATAGTTCAGGTGCATTACTCTCTAATTGTCTGGTCCAGCTACACCTCCTGTGACACTCCCTGGTGCCCTTCGTGGTGAAGGCAGCGCATTGTGGGAGATGAAGTGCAGCTAGAGACACTGCTCAGAGAGGAGAATGGGACCATCAGGCACTAAACTACAACTTTCATGAGGCAACTCAGTAATATTTTAGAATTGGAATATTTTAGGTTTTGGACAAAAAAAAATCAAATCTTTTCCACAAGAAGAGATTAATGAAAACCTGGATTTTGTCAAAAAGCCAGTTTTCCATTGAAAACCTGTTTTGATGGAAAAATTCTGACCAGCCCCATTCTGTAATTCTGTTATCTTGCAGGGACTTAGGTTTTGGTGCCAGGCTCCGTGCCAGAGCTGATGGGACCTCAGAAAACTGGTTGCAGCCTGAGAGAACAGGCTAGGTTAGTTATGTGCCGCTTGACTGCATGGCCTACTGGTCAGGAACTCCCATAACTTTCTCCCCTGCCTAGAGCCCTTGAGGCCTGTGTATTTGGAGGAAAACTCCATGAAGTAGCAAGTCAATCACTGCATGTCTTAGGGACTTAGTACAGAGGTGGCACTAGATGGCAATTTCATGGGGATGAGCCAATCTTGATCTGAATACATGGACAAAAGCATACCATACATTAATCATCATTAGGTTTCAGAATCAACACATATTAAGATGAATCCGGGTGTTTCCACCTATTGGAGATACTGTTTCCAGCAATCTTGTCATCTGGAAGCATTATTGTTCCAGGGTTGCAAAATTTTCTTTGTAAACGATAGGGCTAGAAGCTTAAATCTGAAAATGTAGCAATATCTGTGGTTGCTCTGGAAAATGCTGATTCGTCAAAATCAAAATACTTCAGTGGGAGTTGTTTTCTTTAAAAAATACCTCACCAACCTTCTGGCAAAAGCTTTTGAAATTGTCAAAATGGCCCATTTCAACATTTTAAAAAGACAATATTTTAATTGATCGGAACTGAAATGTTTTTGGATTGTTGATTTGTGAAAATTTTAGAAATTTAAGCTTTTTATTCCTCCTTGAAACAAGAAGAATGTTCAAAAACTAGAAAATTTTCCTGGAATGGGAAAACTGTTTCCTTCTCAGGTCTAGTAACCACATACAGCGCCTTGCAGACCTGCCTTATTACTGATCTGCTCTTTTTCCTTCTGCAGGTTGGGATAAACATTCGTATGGTTACCATGGTGATGACGGGCATTCCTTCTGTTCTTCGGGGACTGGGCAGCCCTATGGCCCCACATTCACTACTGGAGACGTGATTGGCTGCTGCGTCAACCTCATCAACAACACCTGCTTCTACACAAAGAATGGCCACAGCTTAGGTAGGCAAAGAGGGTATTCTCAGGATAGACCTCTCTTGCCTACACTCTGTTTGGACTCTCAGGCCCTGCCGCCATTTACCCTCCTAATTCACATACAACGTAACTCTGTTCTGCAATAGGGATCAAGGCTTTAGAGAAATAAGAACACACAGTGACAACAGGGAACTGTGAGATTCCCGAAAGCTGTAAACGTTTCCGGTTCTATAAACTGTTCCATGAATGCATCTGCCACGTGTTTAACCAAATTACAGACATGTCCCAGGCCCTTCAGCTGCTGTCCCTCCGGGTCCTTTCACAGCCACAGAAGGGAGATAGGTAGGGTATTTCGAGTTTGGTCAGCAGGGCAATGTAGTCGCAGAACGCTTCATTTGTATATTACCAAACAAACTTCAAAACCATCACCGGCGAGCCAAAGCCCTTTGTTTGTAAAGGCACTTCAGTCTTTGTGAGTCTCACTCAGTGGGTTAAAACTCTTGGAGCTCTGTGCATTTGCAAAGCATTACAAGTTCCACTTTAACATTGTCTTGGCTGTGGAATGATCCAAAATACACCTTCAGTTGACTCCTTACGTTTAAGCTGAGGATATCCAGCTTTTGCCCCATCGAATGTCATGTTGGCAGCTTCTAGGAGTGCTCCACCTTGATCAGATAAGATCTCCCCCTTCCACTGTAGGGGTGATTACCTGTAATTTGGTTTGTCAAAGGAAAACGCTGAGCTTATTTTGGTGAATGCCTCAAACCTTCTGAACTATAACACATTTGATTTGGCATGGGGTCAAACGCTCCCTGTTTCCTTTGCTTCTCTCATAGCTGTGTTGATCCTACTTTGTGTCATTCAAGCTGAAGAGGCTGGTGCAAAAAAAACCTCAGATAAAACCCCTGTGAGGACAAAAGTTGTACTGAGTGAGCAATTGGGTAAAAGGAGGGGGAGGGTGATAAAGGAGGGTGCAGGACCAATGTGTTCTTCAGGCAGGCATGGTTCTGTGACAGTTGCTAGGATAGGTGTGGGAGGAAGGAGCTGCATTGTGGATATATTTGAGTCGTGCTTCTTCCTCTGGATTTTGTGCAGGGCCTGAGGGATGTTGAGCTCATGGGAACGGGGTTTTTCTTGGAAAACAGCAAGTGCAGAGCCTGCCTTGGCTGGAATTTGTAGCCAGTGTTTCTGATTAGATGGGAGCGGGAGGGATTAATGGGAAATGTGGGCCAGTCTCAATCCTTTTTGTGCAGGGACCCCAGGTGCCTTTCTAGTGTCAGTCTTTCACCAACAACTCGGCTTCTTGACCTGTTGCTTTGCCTTTCATTTCTGTGGGTCAGCAACCAAAGTGATGTCCCTCTGGAGACAAGCGGAAGAATCTGTTTAAAGCTTGCCTCATGGCATTCAGAGATGTCAGATGGAGCCATTGCATTCAGGCCACTGCAGCAGTGGCCACGGCTGAGATTGTGTTTCAGTGATTCGGTGAGGATTTTGCTCTGGCTTGGTTTTGCCTTGAAGCTCATTGCCAATCTGACTAGCTGTGATGCCACACAAAAGAGGCTTTACATTTAAAAATGACATGGGCCACAACTAGGGCTTCTGGTGTGGGGCATTAACAAACCAGTCAAAGGTGGGGAGGAAATTGATCCTGGTGAATAAACGTTAGTGCTAAGCCCAGTTTTCTGACTTCACTCCATCTTCTTTTTGATCAGGTCTCTCATCAGCTCTGTGTTGTGGAGACAGCTCAGAGGTGGGTGAAAGTGACAGCTGAGCATGTAGACTAGAGGAACCACAAGCCATAGTGGGGAAGGAGGCGGGTTCACTAAAACCATATTTATTGGGACACTTGCTTTTTTGCCAGGATTTTAGATTAATTTAAACATCAACCCAGAGTCCACTTGGGAAGCAAAACTAGTGACGCTGTCAGCCTGGGAGAAGTGAATTGTCGAGCTCACTTCCACTAGAGGGTCCCAGTTATGATAATAAATTAGGAGATTTCACAAAGTCTATGCTGAGATTTATTTTGTTCGTGTGTAGAGTAACGTAATGAGGCGGCTACCTTGGCTCCCAGGAGTTCTTGTTACCTCTCTGCCTTGTGGCTGCCTATGAGAGAGTGGCCTCAGCTTCTCCTGTGTTCCCCATCCAAGGTTGTGTGATTCACTGCCTCCATCTGTCCTTGCATGTCTCCCAGTTTCTCCTTTGTTTGAATGGCTGAGTTCCCGCTTTCGTATTTTTCTAGTCCCGCTTCATCGGTTCCCCTCCCAGCAAATCACTGGTGGTGGGTTACAAAACCCAAATGCGGGGCTGAGTTATAGCATGAGTTCCGGCTAGTTTGAGTGCACTGGTGTTTGAGAGCTTGTCCAGGAAAGTGTGGAGCTTGTGGAAGCCCTTGTGGATCAGGGAAACCTACATAAGCTACAGGCAACTGGGGAAGGTATTTTCCTTCACTTGATACATCTGTGTCAGTGCTTCTGCTTTCTTCCATAAGGAAAAAGTAATTGCTGGAGAGGGACTGACTCTGCTATTTAATGTTTTTAATATTGGCGCTGTATCGAAAGGGGATCCGCCGAGCAGAGGGAATCTGAGCTAAACCTTTCATTTGTTCCTGTCATCATTTCACTCATGTCCGTGCTGTGATACGGTAGTGTCAGATTTTACTGGCTGAGTGGATGTTGCAAAACAAGGGGAGGCTGACTGTCAGTGACTTTCACATAAGACTCAGTTGGTAAGTCCCCTGCTTCTGTGCCTCATATTCTCCCAGTGTTCAGTTCTGCTCATGCATGTAGGATGCATGTAGAGTTGTTCACAGAGACAAAGCACTTCCCTTCCTCACTCCATTTCCATTACCAGTTTCTTTCAAGAATATTTTTCTTCCATGGAAATTTAGTGATAGCTGGTTCCAAACGATCCCAGCGAGAGCTACCTGATTTGCTTGTGAATTCCTGTCAGACAGATGTGATAGGACGAAGTGAGTAAAATTCTACTCTCCGAAGCTTAGAGAGTTCTGTGGTTTGGGTCATCGGCATCACTGCCTCTTGGCTTAGGAGACTGGGTTGGGATGACCTGGGGGCATCCTGCCACCGCCAGCGGAATACAGTGGCATCGTGAATGTAAATGAGAGCAGTGTGGGAAAGGCTGCAGCTGTGGCTACTTGCTTCATAAGCACGCTGATCATCAGTCCATGTCCCCTTCTCTGGGCTGGGACTTGACACTGACTATGTTCACACAGAGGGGGATGTGGTTTGGATAGAGGAGGGAAAGTGATCCTTAGCGCAGTGGTGGGTTTGGAGTCACCTGGGCTTAAGGCAGTAGAGGATAATAGCAATAATAAAGAAAAACACTTCACACAGTTACTCACGAATGGCTTCAATGTGACTGTTTATATGCTTAAAGCAGTGGTTCCTAACCTGTGGTCCGTGGACCATTGGTGGTCCACGAGGGTACTGCAGGTGGTCCATTGTGGGTGGGGGAGGGAATAATTACTGCTGGTAACTACTATTAAATGTCAAAGGGTATCAACTGCTTACCTCTGCCTTCCTGAAGGCTGGCAAAGTGCCAAATGTTCCTCTGGGAAAATGGAGCAGGAGTTGCACCCAGAAAGGCTGATGGCAACTAGGGTTTATTCCTTGCTGTGTGAGAAGGAAACACAAGGTCTGGAGGAGAAGTATCCATTAGTCAGTGCTTTGAGCTGGGGAAAACATTTCTCATCACCCAGTGACCACAAGTGCAAGCAGCTGATCAACCGTGACAAAGCTCTTCACTGGAGATGGACAGAATGATTGTGACAGGAAGGTGTGGAACATGCATTTCTGTGCGGAGCGGACACCAGAGGAAAACAAGAGCACCTTCAGCAGGCCAGGGTCTGCGAAGCCCCTGGGGATGTGCTCTATCAAAGCCTAAACGTTGCTTGGCTTTTCTCCAAATGACAGACTGAATCTGGGATCTATGTTGTGTAAGCTGGAGACTGACCCAGAAAAGGAGTAGTGTGTCCTTTCATGGGCATTCCTTGGCACAGAATTTCTGCAGCTGCTGAAGCTGTAGGTCCCTTCTCTAGTGAATAGGAATATTGCAGATTTCCCATGTGGGCTCACAAGTGTTCCAGGGACTAGCCAGCTACTTTGTGCTACCACCCAGGAGTGTCTTGGTAGCTGTTGGGAATGACAGCATGGTCTGAGAGCTCCTGACACTCAGCCTCTTTTGAATTCTGCTTGCATCTAACTGAAATATTGTAACTTAATTCCTTACTCAGAAGGCAGAGCCTTCCTTTGTGCTGGTAGTTCTGTAGTACTAGCTGCTGGAAGAGAGGAGGAAGGTTCCTGTGGCGAAGGCACAAGACTGGAATGCAAATGCACAGTTCTGTTCCCAGCCTGGCTATGTAGGTTTTGCTCCGTGGCGCTGGGCAAGTCACTGAGGTAATCTCTCTGAGCACTGGCTGCCTCATCAGTAAAATGGGACTATTACAGCATTTACCCAGTGTAAGACAAGACACAAAAGATGGATGAGCCAGCAGGCTGAGGTTAGTAACAGTACGATGAATGCAGTTTCGGCTAATAATCAGGAGTAGTAATCACAGCTCACTGCTGCCTAGCAGTTACCAGCGTGCAGGTTTTGGTCTGTGCTATAGAAGAGAGGAGTTACAATGAGGAATTTGAAGGAGAATTAAGCTGGTGGCTTCCCAGATTGACCAGCACTTTTGTCCACTGATACAGGGTGGCTTGGGGAAAACAGGCAATTTGAGTATACCAGCATTGGCAGAGCAAAAGGATAAAGAAGAAGGGTGGCTGGGTAGTGAGGAGCCAGAACATGAAAAAGCAAGCACAAGAAGTAAGTGCGGAGGGCCTTGGAGAAGGGTAACAGAGCCCGGAGTTGGGAGGAGGACGATTGATCATCACAGATTGAGATCTTCTGGGAAGGCCCTCCCTCTTAATTTAAACTCATACCTTCGTTTTCTTTGAAGCTTTCTCTTGAGAGTTCTAGCCTAAGAAACCACCTCCTGTCTGTCTGATTTACGGTGCCAGTACTCAGGGAAAACACGTGTTCTCGGGTGAAAAATGTCATCTCTGTGCAGCCCCTGCGATGGCTGACAGACAGATCAGCCGCATGGAGAGGAGCAGAGCAGCAAGTGGAGCTGGACAGAATGCAAACACATTGCTTGTTTTGACAGTTAACAGCCAGAGCTGTTTCACCAGCTTAATGCCATTTGCCAGATGCAGTGTGGCTGGCAAATCAGGCAGATAGGAGGGATTGTACTCTCAGTATATTATGCAAATGAAGCATAGAACTAATGAGCATTAATATGAATAGACCCGATTCCCAGGCCTTCCCTCTGGATGGAAGAGATCCCTCCCAGCAACAGACTGAAATTGTCATGGCCCAGATCACTCTCCCACTCTCTGGCTTCACTCAGATTTGGCAGGTTAGCTCACAGGCTACTTCTGGGGAACAGTGGCAATGGAGCGTAAAGAGCCCATTGCTCAAACCAAGTCTTGGCAATTAGGCTGTGTCAAATTGGTAACGACGCATAAACCCCGGCTGCAGCTTTGTTCTTTGCCCAAGGAGTGATAAAATGGCAGCTGTTTTGCTCAGCCCAGTCGTGTGATGGCTCGCAGGTAAGTCTAGTTACATTAGTTACCATTTGAGGCCTGCTCTCTGAATCCGTCTTGGCAGAGCGTGGTGTGTCCTGATCTGCTTCCACTGGCATGACTGCCAAGCCATCACTGGCAGTGACTGGCTGGAAGCCGAAGGAATTCCTGAACACTTTCCCAAGTAGAAAGCTAGAATTGTGTCAAGGGAGCAGCATTTTGGAGGGACCCCTAGGATGGAGGAGAGCAAGCTTACATAGATTTTAAGGCCCTTGGTCTGCCCAGCACCTAGCAAGATGGGTTTCTGATCCGGGGTGGGGGGCATTCTTAGACACTACAGTAGTACAAATCGTTGTTGTTATTTATTAATAATTGGCTATTCAGACATGAGCAGAAAGGCGGGAGGTAGATAGTAATGGGTGAGGCCAGCTGTCTGAGTCCATGTCCCTTAAACCTTCCTTTCTGTGTGTGTGAAGTTGTGGATTAGTCTCTGTAACAAAGGATCTAGAACCAAGTCCAAGGAAAGCCTCCAACTCTCAGGCAGAGGACATGGTCACTTTTGGCTGAAGGGTCAGGGAAGATATGACTTGGAGATCTCCTGATTATTGTGTGCATGGTTTGTATGGAGCTGTGGAAAGGGGAAGGGTCTTTGATGAAAGTTTGCCCTGGTCAAAGAGCATTTGGAGCTGTACTCATCTTAATTTCCTTCCCTCAGAAGTAACCATTCTCCTTGGTAACGTCACTGTCAGTGAGATTTCCACCTGTGAAGGAAATCAGACATACCTTCCCATTTGAACTAACCATGCATTGTCTGGGCTCCCAGAAGGGCTGTTTTGGAGGTGCTGGACAAATACATTTTGACACTTTAATGAAAAGTCTAATTTTTATTTTTTTACAGACAACGTAACTAGAAAAATGCCATGTTGTAATAATGTTCTGGCTGTGGCCAGCTTGGGCAGCCTGGCTGTCTTTTGAAGCCATGGGGGAAGATAAGGATAATGCATCTGCCTTCACTTGCCTTTCATGGCTTCTGCACTTACTTCACTGCTGCCTGTACCTGTGGCTGCTGCTGTTCTTGTGTGCACAGGTACGAACCTTTCTGTCCTGAGATGCACCTTGCAGTGACACCGATTTCCACAGGGAGCAGCTGTACCACACAGGAGAAGCAGTCTCACGCGCAAACTGCTTCCCATGTGGCTAAGTGCATAGAAGAATGTTCCAGGCTCTTAACACTGAACACTTTTGTCATATCCATTAATAGTTTTCCTGAATAGTTTTTGCTCTTCTTTCAAAGGTTCCTGGGAGGCATCCATTTTATCCCAATATGCTCTCTGAGCTTGGAGGACAGTCTGAATTGTTTGCCATCTTCTAGAAAAGAGTCCTTAAGGAATTTGCTTGATCTCACATGGCTCCAGGAGTGACCTCTGAGCCTAGCCCAGTAGTTTATTTTTTTTTTTTTTAAATGTTTCATGTAGCATTCTCTTCAGTTTGACATGTATAGAAATAGATGGCTGAAAGGGGGTGGACTCTATCCACTAGTGTTTCTTTCTGCGTGCCAGCTGGATGTTTCCCAGCTGGCTGATGGTTCTCCTGGATGTGGAGGGGTCTCAACATTGTATAGCTTGCTAGTGCCTCTGGTGCTTGGAAGCTCATTAGCTTTTTTTTTTTTTTTTTACATTTTGGGGCACTTTAGAGGGTAATAATTATTGTGATCATTAATGGTAAGAAAAGACCCGTTTGATTACAAAATCCATTCTCCACTAGGGCAAGATCTAGTTCCCACAGAGAGGCTGTCCCATGTCGAACTGGGCTGCTCTGAGTTTTAGGCAGAAGGCTGAGAAGCACAGTATATTTTGGGTAGCTGAAGACATCCCATCACCATCCAAAGGCTGTTTCAGTCAGTGCACAGGGTTTGTACTGGGCTGCACAGCTTGCTAAAGATCCCCCCTTGGATTTTTGGTTGCCGATCCCTCTGCTGTGTTCCAATGAAGAAGTCAGTGTTATTGTTCTTGCAGCTCAGACCAACATTTGGAGGGTTGAGGTAAATTTCACAGCAGTTCTGCCTTGTATTATGTAATTAATTTGCCTAGCTACTTGTGGCCTAGGGTAGCCACCTGAAAATGTGCAGGCCAGGGCAGGCTGCAAAAGAGAAGAGCAGATTCTCCCAACCTGGTAGCTAACATTTCAGTTAGATTCAGCAGCCAGTCACAAACAGTGTTTCTCGTCCTCCACATTAGTTATGAAGAAACTAAAACAATAAGTTACACAGCCTCCTTTACTGCAGGGCTCAACAAATCCCAGGCATCAGCTCACCATGGTGCCTAGAAATTTTATCCTGGTGCCTAGGACTTGTTAGCTCTCAGCCCGTTTCCCGCAGCATGTTGGTGGCAGCGGGGAGCACTCCCTCCTGCTGCTGCCATGCTGCAGGAAAGGTGGCTGCTCTTGAGTCTGCTCCCCAGCATGTTGGTGATGGGCATCAAAAAGGGAAGCCCCCTTTCCCACCGCATGTCGGCGGAAGCAGAGGGCAGACCCCGCTGCAGAGTCAGCTCCCGGCCACTCCTGACATGCTGCGGGAGAGGGGGCTGCTCCTGAGACCACTGCCTGCTGCTTACATGCCAGGGGAATGCTGGCCTATCGGTAGCAGAGGAGGACTCAGAAGCAGTCTCCTTTCCTGTCGCACGTCAGGAGCGACGAGAAGCGGACGCTGCTGCAGGGTCTGCTTCTTGCTGCTCCTAACATGCCGTGAGAAAAGGGGCTGCTCCTGAATCGGCTCCCTGGCATTCATCTGTCTCCTTAATTTTTGGGCTAGCTCCTAGATTCAAAGGAAATTTGTTGAGCCCTGCTTTACTGCATTTCAGTTTCTCCCAATAGCAACTAGATCCAGTAAAGAGAGACGTTATTAAAAGTATTCCTTTTACCAAAAATGTTCTCCTGATTCCCAAAGGGTCAGCCATGTTACAAAACCAGTGTAAGTTTGGATCATACCCACAATACCTGTCTGCTAGCCAATCCTTTAATAACTAAACTAAAGACTTATTATTATGGATAGAAACAAATAGGATGAGATATTAGAGGGTCAAAGCAATCAGGTACAAACAAATGACTTGAAAGACATATATATATATATATATATATATATATATATATATATATATATATAAATAAAATCAGATTCTTAACAGAATTGTGGAGTTTTCTGGTTTGCACAGTTACTCTGGTGGACATTCAGTACCTGGATGGCTCTCTGTCCTTTGTTTCAGAGCTTCAGTTGTAGGCGAGTAGATCCAGAGGTAAGAAGAAGGAATGAAGACAAGATGGAGAATGTGCAACTGTATTTTATAGTTTCTGTCATGAGACTCCTATTTTCCTTATCCCAAACACAGCCACACAGCACACGTAGAAAGGGTACAGAGTCCCCTGTTCATAGGCATGTTCTTGCATGTCCTGGTGACTTATAAGATGCTGCCCTTGAGTTCTTTCACTGGATTCATTGTACATTTTAATTCCCTTGATGCATCATTAATCAGGCTTATTGCTGCTGCCATCCTGTCTGGGTGTGGCACCCAGAAACACTACAGATGTTTGAAATACAGCTATATACCGGACATATTTAGAACTCAATACAAAACTGATATGTATAAACATTTTATTGATCTTAGCAAACCATGACTTTTCCATTGGTACCTTGCATGGCATGTCCTAGACAATATTTATTGAAATTTTATCATATTGCTATTAAATAACATTATAAATGATCACCCCTCGTCCAGATAATGTAACACTACTTCATTAAATTGTGTCCCAAATTGCACTCCATCCAGGCAGGCAAGTGTTGACAGACTCCACTTTTTCTGGATTCTAGAAGGAATTTGCAGAAGGCATAAGATTTTGTACAGTGAAGAATGTCTACAGAGTACCTTTCTGGTAGCAGACATCCTGGCATTTACATATTACTAAAAATTACTTTTAAGAATTTCCTAATATTTAGACATTAGGTAAGACACTAATGCTTTGGCTATTAAACATTTCTAAATTATATTCCATTGCCTCATCAGTAATGGACAGGAGGAAAGAAAGCAGTACATTCTTTTCAGTATCTGATAAAATAAGTCACAAAGCAATGACAAAGCAGCAGCTTTTAAATAACTCCTTTTAAATGATTTCTCTCAAAGAAAGAGTCTTGTTCATTGAACATTCATTGTGTGAAGTCCTGTGGCTGGACTAGGATAGCAGATGTCTTCTGTTTTTCAATTTGACTCTTCAGTGCTCTCTCCCATGTCATGCGTATCAGTATGTTTGCAAATTTATCTTTAGAAGAACAATTGTCTCTTAATCTCATGCTCACCATGAGAGAAAGGAATAGTTTGTTTATTCCTGTATCAGGTGTTATTGAAGAGACCTGGGTGTGATATGGATCGCTAATCTGTTGTGTATGTCTTTATATAGTACATACTTCCATAGCTTTTTAATGAATACCAGAGAAGTGCATAATCTAGCTCAGTGGTTCTCAACTTTATGCGGATCGTAACATCCTTGGTGGCATGTTGTGGCCCTACAAGACTCCCCACCCACCCGCCCAATTCCAACCATCTCCCCAACACACTTATTGTTGTGTGGTGACACAGTAATGTGTCCTGACACAGTGTTTGAGAACCACTGATTAATGATGATAAAGTAAAAATAAATAATTTTCCAGTGCAGGGAAAAACGTTGAAAACTGTATTTACCAAGCACATTCTCAAGCTGCAGTAGATTGTAGATTCCATGTGAGAGGGGCCTTTTTAGCAGTGGGCAGGAGCCAGAACCCAAATAGGTTTGAACTCCTCTTCTGACCAGAAGAGGCTCACTCTGTAGGCAAGGCAAATAGCTCAGTCTCTGCCCGGTCAGTCCTTGGGATCTCTGCCGAGATGGTCAATGACTTTTGTGCTAGCCAACCTGTTCACTTGGAGCTGAACTGATGTGTGCATACATTGTATCCAGACCACTGAACAGTCATCAGACATTAACAACTTGGCCACTACTGCCCAGCCTTGGGTTTGAACCAGTGATTTACAGGAGAGACACTTGGCATTCTCTTCCTAAGCCTCTATATTCGTCCAGTCCTTCAGTCACCAACACCTGCCTAAAACTGGCTTTGGAGCTATCTCCTCTCTCTTGAATTGCTGCAGGGAGGTGGAGTCGCGTCTTATCCAGATGAATAGTTAAGGAGCGGTTATCCCCTTTTAATCTCTGCTAGTGCCTTGTGGGGTCTGCGGTGAGTTCTGTTTAAGCCGCATGCTGACTGTTTGAAGCACTTAAATTGACTGACAAGTGCCCACTGTCAGTCCCCCACACGTGCACTGATCAGCATTGCTGGTTGGTCCAGAGAATTTGATTGGGGTCATAAAATGGGATT
Organism: Pelusios castaneus; assembly: GCA_007922175.1. Lineage (NCBI taxonomy): Eukaryota > Metazoa > Chordata > Testudines > Pelomedusidae > Pelusios > Pelusios castaneus. The sequence continues at coordinate 2,540,284 of ML686049.1, forward strand.
TGGTTGAAGTAGCATCTTCCATAGTCATGCTTGGATTAGTATTGCCTTGTTGGGGACATGGGACATGATGCCTTTCTCTGTTAGGAAACCTGATCTATATCCTGTGTGGCAGCAGAGATCTGACTACTTCTAGAGACAGCAGCTATGTGCAGCCCTGCTTCAAGGAGAAGTGCAGTGACTGTGAATTCCCTTCTCTGTGCTCACTTGGCTTCCTTGGGCTGTTGCTTCCCTGCACTGCGACTGTGATGGCTGAAATTCCTGCATGTGCAGCTGCCCGAGCATCAATGGGAAAGCTGCACCCCACCCACAAAAGACTGAAGGATGCTAGTTACAGGGCTGGCATTACAGCTGGGCTGTAGATCTCCCTCCCTGCTGCTCTGGTGGCTAGATCAGCAGGTTAATTTCATTTTGTTGTAAGGGGGGAATGAGCTCTGACCCTGTTGGTCAAACAAATATGAAACTTAACAAATGTGGTGAAGGGGAAACCCACAGAAAGCAATTACACTGGTGAGGAGGCTATTTGAGTGGCAAGAGTAACACACAAAGGTGGGCAGACGGGACAAGTGATCAGGAGGGAGAGATCCTCATTTGAAAATTTCCCCTCAACTCTTTGTTGGAGTATTTAGCATATTCATTCATAATTTGGTTGCTTGTGATGAGGCTGCCTACTAGAAAGTAAGTCTAAACAGCATGGTAGTTTAATTAACCTCATGACTCCATAAGCCATTTAGCTGGTCATGTTCCAAGAGTTTATCAACCCATTTGATGTGAATCTGTTTCAAATAGTGCCAGTGTTCTCTTTAAAATTGCTGAAGAAAGTGTGCTCTGAATCAACAGCTCTACATTAAAAGTAGAGTGAGAATGAATTGTCTGCAATAGACTGTTTGCCAATACGGGCAGGTAGTGCAGCCTGGCAGATTGAGGTGTGTAAATCTACCACACACTAAAAGGTCTCTGGTGTACTTTACTCTGTTCCTCTTTCAAACTGGAGTGGTTCAATGCATTGTGAACCTTTTGGGGCACTGTAGCAGGGTCCACATGGCCTGCTAACATGTTATAGATTTACCCCTGCTTGCCAGGCTCTAATGTGTTTTACTGCAGCATGGAACTTTTTTCACACCTGGGGTCAAGAAGCCGCAGACTCAGTAAAAGAATCACAGTGTACAATTTTTTTCATCTGATTCCTTGGAAGCACCATGATTTCATGCCTGCAGAGGAGGCCTGGAAGTTATGTTTACCACATCAAGAATAACTAAAAGTCTAAGCCTCTGCAGGTGCTAGAAACTTTCTCCTCCTTCCTACCCAGGTTTACTTCTCTTAACCTGATCTTCCATCCGTCAGGGAAAAGGGCTAGTGGTGGTCCCAGTCCCTTGCATATGCTGATCCATTCTTGGTGGGCCTCTTGTCATCTTAGCAACGTGAATCTCCTTTCTGCAATACTGGCAGCCCTGAGGCCTTCAGATGCTGGTCCTACTCTGAGTCTGAGATGCAGTCTCGGACTCAGTAATGCAGCCACAGTGGTTGGGGCTGCTCCTCTGAGGAATGAGGGAGCTTTGTGGGTGCTGACATGGCAACACAGAATACACGTTTCATTGATCAGGTTTGGGGGCAGAGATCCCAGGAGGCAGATTGGAGGAGTATCTGGCAATGTCAGGGCTTGGTGATTGGGGAAGGATGTCCATGTATCTTGTCACATGCTTCCTGTGGTGCCAGGCAGTTAGATGGAAACCAGCCCTTCTCCCAGGTGCTGTTGATGTTCTTCAAGTCTTAACACTAGTGCACGTTCTTGGAGAGAGAAGACTGCGCTGCTACTCTGTGTGTTTCTTGTATGCCTCATGTTTCAGGAACATCCAGCACAGACGCCTCATCTGTGGGCAGGAATTCTGTGAAGGTCCCCAGTCAGCATGGCTGTGCTCTGCCCTGGGAGTGGGGGTTACCCTGGCATTCTTCCTGCATCTGGAAGTGCCTTTTACACATTCTGCTCCCCAGATAGCTTGGCTGCAGGTGAACTAGGCGGTCGCCTAGGGCTCCAGGCTCTAAGGGGCACCAAATTAGATGGAAGAGAATTTGTTTACATATGTTATCTCTTATATTGGCGAGGGGGCGCCAAAATCATAGTTCGCCTAGGGCACCGAAAACCCTTGGGACAGCCCTGCTTGGCCAGGAGCTTTTTTTGGTGATCAAAATTTGTGATGGGGAATAATCTTTTCATCCTTGTCTTAGCGAATATAAGAAGCTTTTGTTTATATTTAATGTGTGCCTCTTTTCTGACTTGTCAGATTGAAATGAAACAAGAACCCTTAAACTTTTCACTTCTGTTATATTTGCAAATATCAGATCTGAAGTAGCAAAGTTATTTTACCTCTGTATTTGGCACTAGTAACTGCTGCTGGAATTCTTTGTCCAGTTCTGGTACACACAATTCAAGAAGGATGTTGCTATATTGGAGGGGTTTGGAGAAGAGCTATGAAAATGATGAATGGATTAGAAATCCTGCCTTATAGTGATAGATGAAAAGAGCTCCCTCTATTTAGTTTAACAAAGAGAAGACTAAGGGATGACTTGATCACAGTCTATAGGTACCTACGTGGGGAGCAAATAATTAATAATGGGCTCTTCAATCTAGCAGAGAAAGGTCTAACACTATCCAGTGGCTGAAAGTTGAAGCTAGATAAATTCAGGCTGGAAATGAGGTGTACATTTTTAACAGGCGGGATTAATTAACCTTTGGACTAATTTACCACAGTCTTGGTGGATTCTCCATCACTGCCTATTTTAAAATCAAGATTGGATGTTTTTCTAGAAGATTTGCTGTAAGAATTATTTTGGGGGAGTTCTGTGGCCTGTGTTGTACAGGAGGTCTAACTAGGTAATCTTAGTGGTCTTTTTCTGGCCTTGGTATCTCTGAATGTGGAGGAGGAAGCGGAGAACTTCCATTCTCTCTGTTGCTGCATATCTGACTCCAGCCCTCTCTTAGTGCAAGATCCGAACCCTGGGAATTGTACAGGGAGTTTAATACTCAACTCCACAGCTCCGGCTGGAAAGGAGAGGTAGCCCCATGTCAGCCCACAGCAGTATAAAAGTGCTCTGAATCAGGTTTCCAAAGCAATAATTCACTTTGAACTGAAGCTTTACCCAATGGCTCCGTAGTGGAGTCCTAAAGTCGTGGGGGAGAAGCAAAGGAAAAAGGGGCTGCTTTTGTGAAACTTTATGCACTAAAACTGATGGGAGAGAGTGTCTGAGAAAACTCGGACTCCTACCTGACTTTGCCAAACCTGCAGGGTCTAGTAGAGGGAGAAGAGAAGATTCTGTTAAATAATAGGTGGCTAAGTCCAGGGCCAGAGCTGGGATTTGCTAAAATGTAGTAATGTTTTGTAGCATGTTAAGCCCGTAGGCACATGAGAAAAAATCCTTTCTTTTTTTAATTCTAATATCTTTTCCCCCCCACAGGTATAGCCTTTACAGACCTCCCTGTAAGTACAACTATTTTCAGTATTTTAACTAGGGTTGCAAATTGAAGGGAGGGGGACAGGTAACTGGGGGTGCGTTGTCTTCTATTTAATGCCATGTTAAAGGGGTAGCACGTTTACCTAAATAATGTGTCTCTCTTGCCTGCCTCTGTTGCACTGGGATGAGATCACTCCCTTTTATGAGACAACACAATCTGAGGGCCGTCAGATGTATGGTTGCTCACAAGATCCCCACTGAGAATAGTTACCTCTCCTGGAATTGCAGTGTGAATTCCTGCTTTATTAACTGTTCAGTTGCTGTCTCCTGATGGCAGTCTTGTCTGCAGGGAGCACCGTGTGTTCACTCAAGGTTTAGTGTCTGACACTGCACTTTCGCATCTCATGCCTCATTAACGGAAAGCATGCTTGCTCATTTGGCATTGCTGCTGCCAAACTCCCCTAGCTCCCCTCCCAGCCCTGCAGTCTTCCCCTTTCCAAGGTACGATTAGGGATTGGGTGTCTGTGCCATGAATGCTCAGTTGTTCCTTTGAATTTAGGTCACCTTACCCCACCATCACCTGTGTACTCCTTACAGCTCCACAAGCCATTGGCAAGCCCTGCTCACAGCCTACATAACTGCCACAGGCAGTGCTAGTGTGAAGATTCACTAAGCTTCACTCTCCAGGGTTGGGTAATCACTTCTCTGGTCTGCCAGCCTGAAATGTGTCAAGCTGCTCTCAGATCAGGATCTTCCATGTGGTGTTGCAACTAGCACGTCTCAAGGATTGCCAAGGAGTTCAAACTTTGTAGGCATCCTGCATGAGTCACAATTTTCTGCTTGCTTCTTGAATATGCTTGTAACATTTCCCTCCTCCAGTGTGGTGTGTAGCTGTGTCACTTCAGAAATTGTCCCTAGTCCCAGATGTAACCCTGGGAACTACAGTCTTGCAGGGTTCAGTGCTGCCCACTGCACCCCACAAGATCATTTACCCTTGTCCGTCAATTTATCAAAGAAATTGATATGCACCACTCTGTCGCTCCAAGTGGGGTCTCTGCATACAGTCAATGCACATGTACTGCTTTAGATAAAACAAACATGTAAGTTTATTGATTACAGTAAGATTTTAAGTGATTTTAAGTCAGAGTAATATAAATCAAAAGGTTATTAAGTCAAGGAGTTAGTCACAATCAGATAAAAGATCATTCTTATTCTAAGCTAAGATCACTGTTCTAGTTTGTATGCTCAGCTTACTGCATGGGCCAGCCGCGATATGTTTTGCGGCAAGACTCCCCACTCCCTGTGGGTAGGTGCCAGTCTTTGATGTTGTTTGGGAGCCTAGTTCCAGGGGAGAGCCCCTAGAGAAGGGTCACTCTTTCTTTTAACAAGCTTCCTCAACTTCTCTGAGGTCGGGTGATTGTCCATATCCAGCAATGGACATGTTTCCTTTCACTTGAGCCAAGGTGCTCCTGTATGTTCCTGTATGCATGCCTCCACTGCATGTGGAAACACAGCTTTGTGTATGTCTGCCTCTATTCAAGCCATGGGGACATGACACAGCAGAGTTTCATATCTGTACACATGTATAATATTTCAGGAAACATGCTACCGTAACAGTAATGTTCAGTATGTCATGAGCATTCCAAAAACACCTGAGCCGACATATTTTGCATCAGTCGTACACAGTTACACCGTGAGGGTGAACACAGATCGCACCACAAGGGTGTATGTGGGGTGCAGCATGTCACAGTGCTATAATGCTTCGAACATACAGGTCGGGAAGGAATTTTGACAGGGGCAGGGCAGGCAGGTTATATTCCATTCTATCCTGAGATTGCAGAGATTGGGCATTCTCCATGTGCAGCCACAATAGAACTAAAGACCCACCCTGCAGTCCTCAACAGATGTGCTGTTATACAGATGAACGCCTGTGTTCAGCAAGGTCCATCCTCTGTTCAGAGTCTTGCCTTTCAGTTCAGGCTCACAGCGCTTAGGGTGTCAGTGGACCAAGTCCTGCGGTTTTGCTCCAGAGTGGACGACACATATGTTTGTAATAGTAGCTGACAGTGAGGGCATTTCTTGACCATTATTGTTCTACTAGAACATTTCCTTCTAGTCTTTTTGTCCTGGCACCCAGACCTCTGTGGTGCTGCTCAGGTGATGTTTTGTGTAGCCAGTTCCCAAAAGAGGATCCAGTAGGGAAAGTAGTACTTCCTTGTGAGCACTGGTGGAGTTTGTCCTGGTGGACCTCATACCAGTGAGTAGAAATGAGATGGGAAATAGTGCAGATAACCAGCGTCGCTTTCTTCAAAGCGTGAATGCACTGGCTCTTCCCACAGCCTCATTCATAGCTCGAGTGCATCCAAGGCATGTCTGCCCCAGCATGCTGTACTGTCCCACTGACTTCTTCCCTCCTGCCTGCGTGAGCCATTCCCCACTCCAGCAGAGCGCTGAATGAAGAAATGGAGAGTTCCAAGGTCCCATGCCCTATGGGACTGTCTCCAGCCACTCTAGTTCCTGTGTGGTGCTAGACCAGAAGTGATTCTCACCACCCCACCACCCCTTGAAAGCCATTTGGAAATGAAGTGTAGTTATCCAGTTGTGGGTGTGGCAAGGGGCAGGGAAATGCCACAGAGCCTGAGATTTCTCAGGGTTTCTCTGTCGAAGACTGGCAGCAGGCAGGGTTTACCCATCCAGGCCCTTCTTTCTTCGCAGTCCTGGACACCAGTAATGGCAGAAGGCTGCCACTTACAGTTTGCTGTCTGAATATTGTTTTCTGTCTGCTGATGGACCTCCTCCTGCTCCTCGACCTCTCAGTCCCTTTGCTGCCAACCTCACCCCTGTCCTCTCTTTCCCATCCCCAGTTCCTGCCCCTCGGAGTGTCTTCTGCCTTCCTTCTTACCCACTCCTTTGCTACTGTTTACTCACCACCTCTTGTCACCCTCTACCCTTTGCCCTCCCCAGAATAAAACAAACAAAGATAACAAGCTGCGTGACCTCTGCTGATACTGGATTCTTCTCCCCACTCCTTGCCTGTTGGGTCTCTTTTTAGACAGGACGCTCTTTAGAGTCATAGGCACATCTTCCTCCATTTCTTAAAATGGTGCCCAGTGGGACTGGTCTCTGATCCTGACCGGGTCCTTGGACTGCACAGCAGCATTATTCCAAATAAGGCACTCTTTAAACATCTCAGATATAGCCGTGTTTAGCGTCAGTACAGCTTCAAAGGGCTTTAGGCATTAGGTAATGTTTATGCATTAATATAGCGAGGGAAACTCAGTCCAGATGAGTTGAAACACAATGTACATTTGTTGTAAGGGAGAGCAGAGAGAAGGCAGAGATGTTGGAAAAGATGTTAAAGATTAACCACATGTTTCACATCCTTACTAAGGTTGTGAAAATGGCATTCTAGATTTGCTACAGAAGGAGTGGAAATACAAAGAGCTTCAGAAATCTTAACTGAGTGAGCCTTGATGGCTCAAAAGGTCTCTGGCCCTAACAGAGGATGTCCTGTTCCCCTGAAAAGGGTTTTCTCTTTTGACCACATACATCATGGTCTGATGTTCCTCTTGGGCACTGGGTGTAAAGACTCCCTCCTTCCTCTCCACCCCTCCATTTACAGCCCATTCTGCTTGAAGCAAACTTTCTAGAGAGCACCAGGGAGAAGAAGAGGCAATAAACAAGCTTTTCCTTGACCATTTATAGGGAAGCTGATGGGCTGAAGTCACTCTTGGGGTGACTCTGACTCACTGAGTTTACATCAGGAATTTAAGTTGGTCCTTCAACTCATTGGTTACCTGTCTGGAAACAGTTTCCTTGCAGAGTGTGCAAAACCAATTTGTTTTTGCTTACTGGTACCACTGGCCTTTAGGTAAAATAAAGCCCCTAACAGCAACTGCTTATAGATTAGGTGGTGAGTGAAAATTTTTCCAATCTCAGGACATATAAATGGACACACTCAGCTCAAAAATTGCATTTATCTGAAAAAGTTTATCTGCATTGGACTGTTTTCTCTGAAAAGTTAGCCAGAGACAACTTCATCAACAGGGAATGGGTTTAAGTGAATAAAAAAACTAAGCCACTCTTGAACCAAGTCGAGCATCCACACAGGGGTTTTCACTGGTTTAACTAAATCAGTTTAAATTTAAACCAGTGCAGCTTTCTTATATATCCAAGCCCCCACAAACTCAGACAGTGCCCTTTCCTAAAACGACCTTTATAAATTTCAATCAGAGAGCAGAAAAGCCCTTGCAGGTTTTTCAGGGCAGGTGTTTTTAATGTCAGGCAATACTGTTTAAAGGGAGCTATATTTATAAGTGTTTATCTCAAGATTGGATGGTTATCTAAACAGTATGCTCTGGGGATTGTTTGGGGGAAGCTGTGTAACACAGGTGATCAGGTTTGTTTCCCCCTTACCTCTAAATCTACGAATATAACAGAAATGGGAATTTTTAAAAAATGTAGTCCATTAAACTAATTCATCCTGCCAGTGTCCCTGTAATACCTACCCCCGGTTACACCTGCATCTGGTGAGAACTGGGGCAGACAGTTGTGCAAACAGGGTCCTGAAAGTGCAGATCGGCTCTTCAAAGGCACCTCACCCAGGCCTGCTCCCTGTGTGCTGTCTGCCAAAGGTTTTGCTGATTTGTCTCCTGTTAGCTTTGCAGCTCCAGTATGTCTCCAATGGATGTGAAGCCAGGCTGCTCTCAGGGAAGATGGTGGCCCCTTAAACACTGTGCTGGGAATGAGGCTGTAGGGGCTGGAGGGGGCAGTAGCGAAGGGGGCTGTGTTAGGAAACCAAGAGTAGTCAAGGGAGGTGAAGAGAAGGAGGTAGACTGAGAAGGTGCAGGGGATGTGGTGTGATAGAGGGAGCATACAAGCGAATGCAGGAGGTAGGTGGGGAAGAGGAGATGTGGGGAGCATTAAGGGAGAAGGCAAGGCAAGATAGGCAGCAGCCCCAGTAGGCAGGGAGGGGCCAGAACGGTAGCTCCCTGCACCCCATCGGATCGGAGACTTGTGAGTGGTTTGCCCCAATCAGTGGACAGGGCTGCTGTGTTTTGGGAGAGAGGCTGCCTTGTGTCCCCAAGATGATCACTCTCAAGCCGGCAGCTTCCACTAATGGTGAAAAAAATCCAAAGGCAAAAAACCGCCACGACATAGTCATGATTTTGGGGTCTGACTCGTGGCTTTGGGTGAGCTCGGGCTGGTGGTACTGAACCAGGTTGGAGGCCCAGGCCATAGACTGACAGACAAGATGATAGAGTCTCTCATTGGAGGCTTTTCCTTATTACCAGTTCTGCCTGAAGAGGAGGGGATCTCTGACTGCACTATTTAAATATCACAGTTCCCCCTGTGCCGTCTCTTCTCTGGTGCTGTCGTGCACATGCATAGCAGCCCCTAGCGAAAACTGAGTGGTGTGAGCTGCATCTTAATTAGCCCACCTACATACTCCACCAGTTACTCTTGCTCAGGGATGTGACACAAAGGAGATGCTGAATCAGTCAGTGGTGCAGCCTGTCTCATTTCCTCCTTTCCTTGCCCAGCTTTGAGGGCAACCAGGGAAATGAGTGTTGTATGGAGCAGCTGCTTCCACCTCCTGCCTTGGCATTTCAAGCTCCTGAAATGTACAATGCCAGCCGGTCACTTCTCAACCGGCTGAACAGCAGCTATATGCGTATCTTTTTAGAGCAGAAAAGCATTCTCCAGTTCACTGGACTTTAAATGCCAGCTTTGCTGGGAGATTCTTTGGGGAAGAGAGAAATCGCACTGCCTCATCTCCACAGCTTGCCTGTTGCTTAAAAACCTTATAGCAGAAGGAAAGGGTCCAAAGCAATTCTTCAGTTACTTGTAGAGTCCAGTGAGGTTGCTTGGCTGTGGAGAGTGAAGCCTGGTTCATCAGACTGCTCTCAGGCACTGACGTTACCTTGGGACAGATCACTGGCCACATCCGGGGAGGTGTCTCACCAGAACCTCCTCCTGTTCACTTTGGTTGTTTTTCACGTGGCAGTTGGAAAGTAACGCACTCACCATTTAACACTCACTAGCGAGTGACAGAAACAAATCAAGCCAGAGTTCTGGCTCTTCTGCTCTGTGACTTGGAGGTTACAGGCACTTCAGAGTGACAAGTAAACTCTATGGCCACCTCTCCAGAATTGCACAGTGCCTTTATTCCTTTAACTTGCAGCAGCATTGTAGGGGGAGGTGGCATCCCAGGCACCTTCAGCGCAGGTTCCCATACGGGCAGGTTGGGAGGAACCGCATGGCACTTGTAGTCCAGTGTCGTACATCGGAAAAGAAAGGATCGTGACCGTCTCTGCAATAGACGTCTCACTGATCCCCAAACTTCGGTGACTGCCCATGGTTACTGAGCTGTGTTTCTCTGTAGGATGGCACTTGGGCCGGAAGTTCAGCCATTGCCTTTGGAACGTGGGGCCCTGTGCTGCCTTGTTTTCCCATGATGGGGCTCTAATGTGAAAATTAGCTACAAAGCAATAGAGTTATAGCAGAGAGAGATTTACTCTCAGTGTTTTCCAAAGTGGGTCCTCAGATAACCACTGGTTCCTGGAGTACTTGCTGATGGTCCATGGACAGTGAGCTGGTCACCTGGTGCCACCTCTGCCCCTTGTTTCCAATTACTGCATCAAACTGATTCACATTTCCATAAGCCATTGCTGTAACTGCCCAGGGATGTGGCCATGAACAGGAGGAGAAGTAGCCAGGAGACACTCTGAGTTGTGGTCTGCACCATGAAATATTTGGCAAACCCTTGTTCTGTGTCTTGTTTCCCTGAGTTCGTCCATATGCCATGGAGACTGGATGCCTGACTGCACTGTTCTGAGGCTCTCCTAAGGTTTTGACTGGGGCAGGATTGGTATGGGGCTCACTTCAGTTACATCCATTTGCTTGTACTGTGTTGTGACCCTCTCCCCAAACTTGGATCACGTCGTTTTACCCTCCAAAGGCTGAATCAGTGTGGGTGGGGAATGAAACTGAACCCTGGGGAATGGCCTTTCTGATTTGTGTGGCTTTTTGGCATTGGCAGGGAGTTAGCTACAGTGTCCTATTACTACCCCAGCTGTTGGGACAGTCCTGCTGTGGGCTTGACTGTGCCTTTGAAGGGGTTCTTCATGGTTCCCCTCTTGACCAGAACTGCAAAATGTTTGGGTAGCAGCTCTCTGCCAGGGAATGAGGAAAGGAAGGTGAAAGGGTTCTTTGAGTGTAGAAGAGAGAGCTGGGGGGCCTGTCTGGATGAACGGTCTAGTTGGGTGTGGTGAAAAGAGTCCTCCCCCAGCCGCTGGAAGGGGACTCTCTCATCAGTTGGGTGCCTGTAGTCCCCTTGTCTTTCAATCTTTTTAACTGTCCTGGCTCCTGGATTGTGATTGATATCTCAAGCCACTCTGAAAGCACAGATTGTCACGCCCACTAGTTGTGACAGTGACCTCCATCCCCTGTACTGGTTTCATGCAACACCTTTTCAAGCAGCAGGAATTGGAGGTTGTCACTAACCTACGGAAGCCATAGTTGCCACTTGCCCCTTTTATTACTAGTCACGGTTTTTAAAACTAGTTTCCCCAGCCCTTGCAGTCCGGCCCTGAGGGCCAGCAACAAATCCACGTGCTCCTCTCAGGGCTCCTGCCAAAGGGTCAGGAAGCGTTAATGTGGGTGTCTTTCTTTTTTGCAGTCAAATCTCTATCCCACTGTGGGGCTGCAGACACCAGGAGAGATCGTAGACGCCAACTTCGGGCAGCAGCCGTTCGTGTTTGACATTGAGGACTACATGAGGGAGTGGCGAGCAAAGATTCAGGGCACCATTAAGCGGTTTCCCATAGGAGACAGACTAGGCGAGTGGCAAGCAATGCTGCAGAAGTAAGTCTCTGCCGCAGTCTTCCTTTCTTCTGCTTCTGTAGGCTTAGAAGTAGCACCTGTCTGACTGGTGCTGCAGAATGAGAAATGGCAATGTGAATTCTCTCGTGCTCCCTTACACTGTGTGACTGTCCTACGTGCTGCAGTCCAGGGAGTCCTGCGTAGTATTTAGAGGCAGGCTGTTTAAAGCATCACTAGTGAAGAGCCAAACCTGACCTGTCATTCCTGCCCTCCTTAGGTCCACCCGTGCTAAAACTTCCCTGATGAAACCCTTTTCCATTCAAATAGTTAAGAGATAGGGTGGTGCTGGGTTGCCAACCTTGCATTTTAGTTTTTACTAACATGAAGAGCTGAAGTGGTTTTTTAACTGACGTCACTAAATACCATAAACAACACAGTATTACAGGCATGAAATATTATAATCTTATAATAGTATAATCAGAGGTAATGGCAGCAGCAGAGGAAAGGTAGGGCTGCCAGCTGGAGAGATGGGAAGGAGAGAGGGGGAAATGGGATGAGATGCAGGAGGAGAATAAAGGCAGGAATGCTAGGCCAGGGAGGATGGGGAAAGCTCTGGGGAGGAGTGGCAGGGATCCCACCACAGGCAGGCTCTGGGCCACCAGGCGCAATAGCACATGCATTCTCCCTCCCCCAACCCCAAGGGAGCACTCAGGGGCCCGTCTGTGCGTTTTTCTAACCTGCACTCTGCTGGTGCCTCACCTGGGCTTTCATGTGCAGAAGCTTCCTCCGCTGGAGGCTCCGTGATTTGTTCTGTGGAGATGGGCTCAGTGGGATGCACGGAGTCTAGAATCTAGTTACACAAAGGGGTCCCCCTGACTCTCCCTCAGCCCCACCATGGAGAGCACTAAAAGCAATTGCTGAGCACTGGTGACTTAAGTGCAAGTCTAGAGTGTGTCTGATTTCCTCGCCCACCAGCATCAGCTCCATAGCCCCGTCTACCATGGATCCTGTCCCCTGGATCAGATCTGTGGGCCCTCACAGGGCTTCCACAGTGCCCAGGAGGCAGAATCCAACTGCTCAGTTCACTGTGGAGAGCTGCTGGGCCAGTTGCCTCCTCCCTGCTGGCTGAGTGAGTCCTGGATGCTGAGAGATTTTGCACGGTTTTTTACTAACTGTCTGTAAATTTACAGGTGGTTGGCAATCCTGGGGTAGTGTGATTAATGGCTTGGTGTAACTGGAGCTTAAGGCTTTGTCTACATTTAAAACTCAAGTCAACGTAGCTGTGTTGCTCAAGGGTACGAAAAATCCACACCCCTGAGCACCCTAGCTGTGGCAATCAGACCTCATTGTAGGCACAGCCTGGACTTACGCCTGGGCTGCACTAAAAAGTTAGGGGACCTGAACTAAATGTTAACAGCATTTCAAGTGTAGCTAAGCCAGCGTCTGTTAAGTAGTGGTGGTGGTGGAGAAACCCCTTGCGTTGTCATAGGCTGCTTCTGCACTCTAGGGTCATATGCTATGTATACTATGCTATACATATACTATATATTCTATAGTGTAGACATGGCCTAAATAGTCCCCTGGAGACATAAGTCTCCTAAGGGAACTCACTCAGTCCACATCAGCTAGGCACTTGGGAATGTTCGTTTGGTGCTTTCCCTCTATAAACCTTACTTTAAGTCTTGTACCCCTATACAGACCAAACGCAGCTCCTCTTGAGGCAACCAGCCTTGCAGGCTTGTTAAGGAGTGCATAATGCAAGTTTGCCTTAATTTGTGGCATAATTGTGCATCAAATATTAAACTTCCATTTTTTTTTTTTAAAAAGCGTCTAGTGGCTCTGAATTAAGCCTTCCAAAGGTGGACAGAGTCTGCCTGAGTCTGCCAACAGCCTGAAATGACAGCCAGGAGTGGTATGATCTCCTGCCATTCATCTTGATGGTCTGTTATTGAAACTTAATGACTATTTAAATGCCCGTGTTCACTTCATGGTGTAACATCAGGCTGATGTACTTATCTGGACTTGTGGATCCTCACAGAGGCAAGTTATGGACAGCTAGAAGCTGTGAAGGGCTATTGATAGAATGGAAAATGAATTCCATTCCATTTCCCCCTCCAAGTGCAAGCGGGAGTGGGAAGGATGGGATGCTTTTGAAATGGGGGAGCAGTTGTCTCCACTGCTTTCGGGACCCAGGTGTACAAACAGCCTCCCACATTTTCTCAGGTGCCACGGCTTGGGACAGGTATGTGATGTCAATGCAAAATCTGCAGCACACTGAAAAACTGTTCAACAAGAAATTAAATAACAAAGATCACAGGAGCTCCTGTACTGGATTGGAGTGGGCCATGGGCAAGAGGGGTGGGCAGGCTCACATGAGAGGTCTTGAGGGGTAGTGACACGTGATGGTGGGGAAATTTAGCTGTAATGTGTCACAGTACATGGAGCCTTGTCAGAAGTACCAGCCTATTCATCCTTGCAGGGGACAGAGCACTCTGGGGCAGTTTTTATCCAGGCTCCTTTCAGTCCAGGAACAAAGGAGCTTGAGCCCCAAGCTACAGCCATGCAATAAACACCCCTTTTCATGGGAATGTGGAGCCCTGTAGAGAGGGCTAACCAGGGATCAGCTGTGGGCACTGGAGAGTCAGACCACATCTACCCTGGGCGTGCTTTGGAATAGCAGCATATGATGCTGGCAAAGTGCTCCTTGTAAAACCACCCCCCTGAGCATGAACCATACCAGTAAAAACCCAGCTCGGGCAATATGGCTGAGTCCACGCTAAAGACTTCTCCTGGCACCACACCTCATCGTTCCCTGGGATGCCTGGAGAGCCGATAAACCTGCTTTGTGATTTCAGTAGCTGCTGTTTGTCCTGAGAGCAGCCCATTGAAACAAGCCAAGAGGAAATGGTTTGTCCTTCAGTGACTAATTAGAAATGGGGGCGTCTGGCAGACCTGACTCTATGTATGAGGCCTGCCCTGAATTCCCAAATAATCTCTTCTGAAAGGTACGGAAAGACACTGTGTCCCGGGGATTTGACTGGATTGGCACCCATCCACAAGGTGCAGGATCACCTGTGGATGGCAAAGGAAAAGGAGAGAGAGACACAAACGCAGAGAGTTTTTAATAGTAAAAGTGGTTGATGAATGGATGCAGCTACAAGCCAGGGATCTGCTGATAAATAATTCTTCCGTCATGTTGCTACGATTCCCTGGTGTCTATGCTGACTGATTTTAGCCACTGCCAGGGAGGATCTGAAATAGCATGAAGTACGGCTGGCTGTGGGAAATGTTTACAATCCCCACCCTGGTAATCCAGGAGTACCTGAACTGTGCCTGAGAAACCTGATGGCCTCTCACCAGAAACTAGAGGGCTACACCCACTTTGTACAAGATAGCAGAGGAAGGAAGCCTGGATGAGACAGAAACGCCTCCAGCAGTGCAGGCTGTACCCTAGTACACTCCCTACTTACGTTAAAGCACACAGCCTACATGGCGTGTTTTCTGTAGCAGTTGCATGTCTGCAATGCCATCAGCAGGCTTTGAGCATAATTTCAGTTGGTAACCACCTTTAATTTGGCCTTGGGCATGTTTACCAGTCTGGCACCAGAGATGAGACCTGAGCTAGCCTATGACTGTGAAGATCATTGGCTTTGCCTTGCCTGAACAACACACATTAAAGCAGCCTGCCAGAAAAGCTGGCAGCGCAGCAGTTTATTTTGATAGCATGTCCACATTCCTGAGAGGAGTCGCATCTCTCAAAGATTTCAGGAGCTGTCCCTGCCCGGACACGTGACACTCAGCTAGCCAGCACAGAGCATTCTCTTGTAAATACTCCCGGCACCTACCCTGTCAGTTGATGCTGGTAATAAACTAGCACTAAGAACAGGGCACTGCTCTGGTCAGTTGACAAAGCTGGCTGCCGAGAGACTGTCATGCCAAGGACAAACGTAAGAATGAAGGGAAACGCCCATTTCCTTTAGCTTTACAGTGCAGTTTAAATACCTATAGTGAGGACTTAGGCCTTGTACACACGATCAGATTATCGCGCATTAAAGCTCATTACCGCGCGATAGCAACAACGGCGTACACACGTGCAACAGGGCTCTTGCGCGTTAAGTGCCTTGTTGTCGCGCAATCCAACAACCACTCCGACGAGAGTGGTAACAGCTGTTGCGGATCATATATTGCGCGTTTGAGCTCGTGTGTACGCTTACCGCGCATTGACTGGAGTCCGGAACTGTCCCAGCATTCCCAAGTCGTCCTCTCTGGTCTTCCCCCCCACCCGCTCTGTGGCCGTGACGAAACTGTCCCCGCCCTGCCCCGAACTTATTCCCGGGATTTTCAAATTTCAAGTCTGTTTCACTTCCTGCTCTCTTCCTCGTGGAGTGTGTTTGTGCTCCGATCATCAGTAGCAATGGCGGCCCGCCGTGGAAGACGCGCACCCCTTTGGAGCACGGCAGAGGTACTGGACCTGATCAGCACCTGGGGAGAGTCCGCCGTGCAGGCGCAGCTACGCGGCAGCAGGAGGAATTATGACACATTTGGCATAATTTCTCGGGCCATGTCAGAGAGAGGGCATGATAGAGACACAGTGCAGTGCAGATCAAAGGTGAAGGAGCTCAGAATTACCTATCACCGAGCGAAGGAGGGAAACCGCCGTTCTGGATCAGCGCCTGCAACATGCAGGTACTATAAGGAAATAGAAGCCATCCTCAGCGGGGACCCCACAACCACTGCCAAAAGTCCCGTGGACACTTCAGCCCCTCCTCGTCCGGTGATTGCCAGAGCCGAGCAGGATGAGGACGTTGTTGAGGAGGAGGAGGAGGAGGAGGAGATGGAGGATGACACGGAGGAAAGCGCAACCGCGTGTAGCCAGGAGCTCTTCAGCAGCCCCGCTGAGACGTCCACCCAAGGCTTGAACTGCAGCTTGTTCTCTGAGGCGGCAGAGGGGGGTTCAGGTAAGTTTCTCCTTCATTCAGCTCTGCTCCTGCTAAAATATCATTGTCTGGGGTGGGGGTGCTTGCGGGTCCCCGCTGTGCATGCTATTTACTCTGCATTCATTAGCAGGGCATCAATACAAGCAGTGATTGTAAAATAATCATCTGCATTTAGGTCAGAAAAGGTTTCCTCGATGTACCTCCAGAGCCTAATACTCAGGTTAGATGGGAGAGCGTTTGTGTCTGCGCTCCCAAAGACGGACACTCTGCCTCTCCAGCTGCAAAGCACAGCCCTGGGAACCATGGCAGCACACAGTGCAGCAGCATACGGTCCCGGCCTGCTACCGGCGGCATGTAGGAGATGTATTCTAGATGGAAGGGGCACTCTGAGGAGAGGGATATTGGGTTCCATCTGTGTGCCCTCTTCCGATTCTTAGCCCCCGGTAAGCCGTCTATTAGAATGTACCTTGTCTGCTTCAGCGCAGCGTAGTGTGTTGACCGCCCTGTACCTTTCAGTGGAATGTGCTACTGGAAGGTTACATTGGCTATCTATGCTATGTGTTAACAATGTCTATATTGTTATTTTTGTATTAGAATTGAGCTTCACAAGGCCGGTGTCTACCCCAGCTGACCGAATGAGAAACATTAGGCGGCGTTCTCGAAGAAACAGGGAGGATATGTTTAACGACCTGCTGAAAGCAACACAAGAATCCGCAAGGGAGAATAGAGCCTGGAGAGAGGAATCCCAGCAGAGGAGGCAGAAACACAGGGACGAACTGATAAGCGTCATGAAGGAGCAAACAGAACTGCTAAAGAACATGATAGCTTTGCAGTCCCAGGCGATAAATGTCCGGGCTCCACTCCAGACAGTTCAGCCGTGTATGCCTCCCACACACCGCAGTCCCTCAAAGCATTTCTTTGAAGGCCACCCTCCACCCCGGTACAGGACAACATCCAGCCCCC
>ML686049.1:2557554-2581705 GCA_007922175.1 Pelusios castaneus
CCCCCCCCCCCCCCAAGCTACTTTTACGAGACCCGGAGCTACACCAACCTGTAACCCCACCCCCATCTTTCAGGTTTCAATAAAAACAGTAACAAATACTTTGAAGAATGCATTTATTTATACACATTATTGAAATGATCCTAAGGTGCACCTCATGCGTCATGGAACTGAACTAGGGAAGGGCATCATTGAAATGCTCCCTGAGTGCCTCCCTTATGCGAGCAGCTTCTCCTTGTGCCACCCTAATACTCCTAGTGGCTGGCTGCTCGAATGCTTCCTCGAGGCGCTGTGCCTCCGTAGCCCACGTAGGGGAAAACTTTTCTCCCCTACTTTCACAAATGTTATGGAGGACACAACATGACGCAATCACGGCAGGGATCTGGTCCTCCGCCAAGTGCAGCCTCCCATACAAACAGCGCCAGCGCCCTTTTAAACGGCCGAAGGCACACTCCACAGTCATTCTGCAGCGGCTCAATCGGTAATTGAACCGCTCCTTGCTGCGATCAAGGTTCCCAGTGTAGGGTTTCATGAGCCATGGCATCAGTGGGTATGCTGGGTCTCCGAGGATGACTATGGGCATCTCCACCTCCCCCACTGTTATTTTTTGATCAGGGAAAAAGGTGCCCCCTTGCAGCTTCCGGTACAGACCAGTGTTCCTGAAAATGCGGGCATCATGCACCTTTCCCGACCACCCAGCATTGATGTCCGTGAAACGACCCTTGTGATCCACGAGTGCTTGCAGCGCCATGGAGAAGTAGCCCTTCCTGTTTATGTACTCAGTCGCGAGATGGTCTGGAGCCAAAATAGGGATGTGTGTGCCGTCTATGGCTCCCCCGCAGTTAGGGAATCCCATGGCAGCAAAGCCGTCCACAATCTCTCGAACATTGCCCAATGTCACTGTCCTCCGTAGCAGGATGCGATTGATGGCTTGGCACACTTGTGAGAGGGCTAATCCGACGGTGGTCCTCCCGACTCCAAACTGGTTTGCAACGGACCGATAGCAGTCGGGAGTCGCCATCTTCCATACAGCAATCGCAACACGCTTCTCCACAGTTAGGGCTGACCTCATGTTGGTGTCTTTCCGTCGCAGGGCAGGGGCCAACTCTGAGCACAGTTCCAGAAAGGTTGCTTTCCGCATTCGAAAGTTCTGTACCCACTGCTCGTCATCCCACAGCTGCATAACAATGCGATCCCACCACTCGGTGCTCGTCTCTCGCGACCAGAAACGGCGTTGCACCGTGTGCAGATGATCGGTGAAGGAGCTGAGCAACGCGGTGCTGTTGCTCTGCATGGCATCGATCAGCCCCTGCTCCTCGGTGTCCTCGTCTGACTCGGAGCTCATTGCGTACTGAGCAACAAGCCGAGATGTATTCAGAATGTTGAAGGCGACAATGGAGATCATAGCAGGATCCATGCTGTCGCTGTTGCGATTGATTGCAAGTGGTGCGTTGCGTCACTGCAATGTTGAAAATAGGCGCGAGTTGCTATTGGCAACGAGGAAGACGCTAGGGGAACACAAAGCACCATGGGAAACTGACACTTTACCCATGGCGCTTTGCGTTCCTTTCCTTCATCCCATGATTCATAGCGCCAACTTAGGGGAAAATGGAACGATGGGATAGGTGCCCAGAAGTCATTGCGCTCAACCGCGATAATGCGTGTAATTTTGTTGCGTTGCAGGGAGCAACGTGTGTACGCGTTGTCCCGCAATAAAGGTCACGTGAGTTTTGTAGCGCGATTGCCTTGTTGCGCTTTAATCTGATCGTGTGTACATAGCCTTAGATAGCTCTGGCTACAGAACTGTCAGCCCAGTGCTTAGCGCCCACCCACCTGCTGCATTCTTAACATTTCAGCCTTAGTCTAACTTGGCCTTACTGAGAGAAATGTGCTGTGACGTCCCAGGTTACTAGAAGTCTGAGCATTTACTGATCCTGTCTACACTGCACTCATTAAACTTCCCGAGCCCTCTGACAGAAGGCACCAGGCACAGTGTAAAGTACGAGGTGGATGCAACAGGCACAGTTGTTCCAGACTTTAGCTCAGAGTCTGAAAGGGTAAGCCCAGGATGTTATATTACCACCCAGGGGTGGGTGGTTGCCTCTTGGGCTAGTCTATGGCAGAAATGAAGCAGATAAACTCACTTTATTTCTGACTTTAACCATGAGATACATGGAGTCACGCTTATGCAGCAAACTGTCTTCCAAAATTTTGGCACAAAATGATCCAAGCATCTCCGTGACTGTCTTTACAAGCTTTCCAGCCAGTTGGATAGCAACTCCTGCTGTTCGTTTCCAGAATGGCTATGTCCTTACTGTGCACTGAAAGCCCTTCTCATGGCTGTAGTGAAGAGCTTCTCAGACAGGAAACCGAAAGGTTGGCAGTTGGAAAAGCTACTAAAAATAGACAAGAATCCTGGTGATTGCAGCTCACTCATTTGGAGTTTGCCTTTGGGCCCTGGGGATGTGCAGAAAGCTGACCCCGGAGGGAGGCTTTGTTGGCCTGTGAAGAGGAATGGCTGTTCAGCACCTTCTCTAGTGCACCCCAAGCGGGCCGGCAGCGTGGTTGTGTTGAAGAGGAGTGGGCAAGTGCTCATTTGCCCTCTCACAGCAGTGAGTGGAATCAATTCTCAGCAATTCACTGGGCAGTTTTTTAAAATAACAAAGCTATCAATCCTGTCCGAACGGCAAATGTGCTGCTGGCTCCCAAAAATATTTCCCTCCTTAAGGGAAAATAATTGGTTTGAAAACCCATGCCGATCCTGTGTTCTCCTTGGTCATCCTTAATCAGAAGCCAGCTGGGTAGAGAAACTTATTTCCAAGCCAGTTTCCAGGTCACTATTTGAGGTGTTGATGAAATCTACGTAGCACTAACATTAAATGACAGAGACAAAACAGGAAGGCACAAGATGGATTCCATAAGGAAAGGTCCCTGCTGTCACTGGGGAAATATATTTCTACTGTGTACGTGTTCTGACAGCACAGTGAAATATTTGTTTTTTTACTTCTAACATTTCAGGATGAAAACATAGCTCAGAAATCTCTAGTGCACATGTTAAATGACTGCTTAAGTTTTGACTATCTGGTAAATCACTTGTCAGTGTCTGTGGGTAGAGTAAATATTAAGCATCCATTCAATGATCCATTGCGTTGTTGAAAAAATGATCAGACCTCAGGACACCTGAGTTGTTTCCCGCTGTCACTGCTTCACTGGAGAGTCACTTAAATTTCTCATTATCTTGATTTCCCGTCTGCAAAATAGAGAGCCTGGTCTGCTTCCAAGGAGATCGAGGCCAAATTCATTAGAGCAGCGGTTCTCAACCACTGTGTCGAGACACATTACTGTGTCACCACATAGCAATAAATGTGTCGTGGAGAGCCAGGGAGATGGCTGGATTTGGCCTGAAGGGAATGGGCTAGTGTGTCCTGCTGCCAACTGTGTCGCAACCCACAAAGGGTGGAGAACCACTGCATTAGAGTGTAAACTTCTTTGAGATCTTTGTACAGAAAATGCTGAAAGAGTACAAAGCAAAACCAATCGAAACCTGTTAAGGCCCTGAATGGCTTGTGCATTGGTAATGGAATGTGGAATCTTCCCATTTTGGATCACGCATCAAAGTCCAGCCCAGGACATTTGTAGCTAAGACCAAATACCCTCTGTTGTCTTGGTCTGTTTTCAGATGAATTTGGGAGTCTCGGTTCTCAGTGGGCCAGTGTTTACGTTGCAGTTAGCACTGGTTGGACTCCTGGAATAAGACACCCCTTGTGTCCTAGCAGAGCTAAGTTGAGCAGCTTTTCCTGCTGCTGAAACTGCAAGAGCTCCTGTTGATGGTCCTTTCCCTGCCCATCCACCTTGCTCTGGTTCCTCTGTTTTAGCGATCCATATCATGCTGTTTTTATTTTCTTATTTCCTAGTATGGTATCTTCCTACCTGGTTCATCATGGGTACTGTGCAACAGCGACTGCCTTTGCCAGAGTGACAGAAACCCCAATCCAGGAAGAACAGACCTCCATAAAGAACCGGCAAAGTAAGACTCTGTTGGTCCCTCTTCTTCCTTATCTTCCAGTTCCAAACCATGCCCCTTTCCTTTCTGTTTCTCTCCTTACTGGAAGGGCTCCTCTTAGGCCCCTGTGTGTGCAATCTCACGGCCTGGTGCTTGGTGCACCAGGATGGGAGTAGCTCCAGGGCAGGAGAAACTTTCTTGGAGATGGGGCTCAGTTGTGGAAACCAGCACTGTATTCGCACTGAAACCTTAGAGACACCTTTGATTTTGGGAGCTTTAGTTTCCAGCTGAGAGGCAGTCTTGTTAATGTAGGTATGAGGGCTGGGGGCCAGAGAGGGCATGAGGTATTTGCCTGGCTTTACTGTGACACCCATCAAAAACGAAATGAATTTCACCTCCCCATAGCACAGTTTACCTTCATGCACATTCTCTGCTCATGAAGGGCTCTGCAAATTCATGCCTGAACTGCATGGGCAGGGTTGGGTGGAGAGACAGACATCACAGCTGTCTGCTTTGTCTGCCTCTTCAGCTAGGCCACCAGATTCCCCGTGCCTAAAACATGCCACTTTGTTATCTTTGAGCCATTCTAATTAACTGACTCAAACCAGAAACCCAACCCTGACATAGAAAAATAGGTATTCTAAGAGAACCTTCTCCCGGTGCTGCTAGGGAAGCCGAGAGTACTTGGAATACAAAAATCTTTAGAAGCCCTGATTTTTTTTTTTTTTTTTATACAGAACCACAGAGTATCAGGTCTTGTATCTTTCTCTGTCCCCTCCTGGCTGACAAATTCTGTCTGCATCCCCTGAAACTGTGCTGTTCTGTCCTTCTGTGCTGCATATGCCTCCCTGCTCTTTGCTGTCTGTCTCCAAGGTGGCTGTCATGTCATGTCTCAACTGTTACATTCCTCTGTCGTTGTCTAGAACACACATTTCTTACACACACTCAGTGAGTGTTCAGGCTGGGAAAATCCTGCCCAGCGGCCTGTCCGTGCCTCCATGATGCCCATGAAAGGATTCTGGCTGTCTGCTTCTCTGCAGACAGGCCACAATAAGAGCAGCAAAGTGGAAACAGCTTGAAAAGGACAGGCCTCTCTCATGTTGCCATTTTGATGGGAGAGGTAAAAGGCTGAAAAACAGAAGAGGAATTGTTTGTAGATTTCAGGCTGCTTTGGTGTTGGTGATTTTATTAGTATGTGGATTACCAGCCCCACCATCTATTGTGACGTAGTGTGGCCACAGTCGTCTGGGGGAAAGGACACTAAATAGGAAGTGTGTTAGAGAAGGAGGCGTCTCTGTGTTCCAGTGAAACTGAAACAGATTAAAATGGGTTCTGAAAGATGCAGGCAAATGGAGAGAGTACAGGAACGACACAGGCAGGGAGACAGAAATAGAAACAAAAGAGGAAAAGCATCAAAGGCAGAGAAAAACCGGTGAACACCTGCAAACCAGAAAAGGAGAAGAAGGTGAGAAGAAATCAGAGAAGAAGACTGCCATGGAAGTGAACAGGAGAAACACAGGGAATAAAATGAAGGAGACTTCATAAGGTCGTCCTCAGTCATTGAAGGCAGCTGATCTCACGTTGCAGTTTAGTTAGAGGGGCAGTGACAAAGTAAATAGATGATTTAATCTACCTAAAGGAAAGATGACTCTGAGAAGTGGGAGTCTGTACAGTGTATTCGGGCAAGGAACTGGCAGATAGGACTCCTGGGTTCTAGTATCAGTTGTTGCACTGACTTCTGCACATTTCAGTCCCAGGCTTTATTTCCCCCAGCTGTAAAATGGGGCTGCTGCTTACCTCCCTCAGACAAGGGCTTTAGATTCAGGGCTTGTCTACACTAGAATTTACTTCAGTAAATAATGCACACGCCTGAGTGACACGAATTATACTGACCCAAGCTCAACAGTGCTCTGTTGGTGAGAAAGCTGCTCCTGCGTCTCACAGAGGTGTGGTTATGCCAACAGGACAGCGCTCTCCCGTCAGTTTAGAGCATCTTCGCCGGTGGCGCTACAGTGGTACAGCTGTATTGGTGCAGCGCTGCTAATGCAGATTAGCCCTCAGTCTCCGCTCTGTGTCAAGCACCTTGAGATTATCAAATGAAAGTGCAGCCTGTATTGTTTGTTTATTACACACAGGAAAAACCACATGCTGCAGAGCACTGTAAATGAGCAACCTTATTCCCTTCTCTGGATGTGCTGGAATTAATGGAGGCAGGGACTGGTCCCTGCCCTTGTGCCTGGCATCCCAGCCAGCAGAGTAGATCTCTTGGCACTAGCAGTGATGGCTGATAGCAGTGTGGTTACATTAGTGCAGCCTCCCACTTTGTATCCCTGAATCTTTTTAAAACATACAGCGTGTCAGGTTTAAATCCGTTCAGCCCTCATCAGCCCATCTTCCTGAGCTTTGATGTGCAGAGGCTTTGGGATTATGCCTGTGTAATGAGAACCCAGAGAGGTCCAGGTCCTTATTTCCCCCAGCAGCCTGATGTGTCCTGACCAGGCTTCCATCCCCTGCTTAGCTTCTGGAGCTTGCTAATATCCCAAATAAAAGAAGCCTTTGGGTCAGGTTCAGCCCCACCCAAGTTACAGGCACACAGCGCACATCCCTTGTATCTCCCACTGGTTCTCCAGTAGCTTCTGATGTTTTCCCCGCCCATCTTCACAGGCTTTCTTTCTCCAGCCTAAGATACACAAATGGTGTGAGCCCCGCCCGTCCCAGACCCTTTGCAGTGACCATGGGAGGTGCAGAACTCGAACTTATATGCAAATTTGACTCAGTTGTCTTGGGGTTAAACAGGGACTATGGATTTTTCTCGCATTACAACAAGTGAATTGACCTCCCCCTCCTCTATGTGCTGTTCCCCAGTGTTTTGAATCCTAACACCTATTTTGATTTGCTGTTACAGCCTGACCTGATGCTATGTCATACACTCCCCTGCATTTAATCTCCTCCCACTCTGTAACTTTCCTATCTTCAAAGCGTCTGACGAAGTGGGATCTTCTCCCACGAAAGCTCATGCGATTAATAAATCTGTTAGTCTTTAAAAGTGCCACAAGACTCTGTTGTCTTTCTACAATAGACTAACACGGCTCCCCCTTTGGAATTTGGCAGTAAGCACAGTACTGCTGGGTGCCAATAGGTGTCCTCTTGCTTGCAGGAATACAGAAGCTAGTCTTAGCAGGCAGAGTGGGAGAGGCTATAGAGGCCACGCAGCAGCTCTACCCCGGCCTGCTAGAACACAACCCTAACCTGCTCTTCACATTGAAGTAAGTATGCTCAGCTTTGTGCCTTGTCACACACAGCTGGGAGACGGCACTGGAAGGTCACCGGAGCCGAGCCAGGCCTGCTTGTGCTAGGAACCACCATAGCTCTTCACTGAGCTTGCCCATAAGGGCGGCTACCCTGTCAGCGAGGTGGGAAGGGACTTGCTGGTGCTGCTTGAGATCAGTGACCGTTGCTGGAAGGACTTTGTCACGGCCTGACAATTAAAGGTGGGGGAAGGTGGCATTAACTCGCCTGGCCAGACTGATCCCTTCTGCCTGCCGCGTAGAGACCCCTTCCGGCTGAATAAAGGGCAAAGCTCTGCACCCAAGTGGAAGTGGTGCAGGTTGCTACCCCTGTGTATTACCACTGCTTTTGGTTTTCCCAGGCCATCCTGTCGTGCAGGCCACATGCACTTGCTAGAGTTGGGTTCATCCCATTTACAGCCTGTGAAAAGTGTGGGCATGGCTGTGGGGATTCCTAGAAGGAAGCTGGTGTGAAAGAAGATGGGGTTAAGGAAGAGTCAAAAAGGAAGTAGGAATTTATGTGCATGTGGGTGTCCCCACCAGTCAGGACTGATTCACCTGTCCCCATACCCTCAGGGTAAAGTCCTTAAATCATGATTTAAGGAGGTAAATAACTCAGTCATAGGTTGGGGGCCTATTGCTGGAGTGGATGGATGAGGTCTTGAGGCCTGCATTGTGCAGGAGGTCAGACTAGATGATCGTACTGGTCCCTTCTGACCTTAAAGTCTATGAGTCTAGGTACACAGTGAGTACCCCCAGCGCCCAGCAAAGGTGAGCGGAGAGGCAAGTCTTCGCCAGCCTTTTGCTGTGATGAGTTATTTTGTAGTGGCCTCCAGCATTTCTGAGCTGAATGGCCCATGGGAAAGGACGAAGTTTGGTGCAGTCAGCGTCCTCCAGAGCGTGGTCCAAGAGTAACTCTCCACTGTCACGGACAGCTCAGCGGAAATGGCCTTTCCATCCTTGGGCTGAGAGAGAGTACCTGTGGTGTGAGGAGCATTAGCCGTACAGAGCCATCTACCCCAGCTCCTTGGTTTGCCATCCCTGTGTGAATTTGTTGGCTTCAGATCAGTGCAGACGCTGAAGCGTTTGGCCACCTCACCGCAAGGGTAAAATGCCGTAGTTGCTCCTGCTAGTCGGACTCAGTGCCCTGTTCCACCCTTGATCCTGTGGTATCTTGTGCTTCCATAGGCAGTGCTGTTGACACCGTAGTCTCTGTCTCTGTCTCAGAGTGTGATCTGTTGCCTTGGCTGATCCAAGCTGAGATGCAGCATCTTGTTTATTATGTCTAGAACACAGATTCTCTTCAGACTGGGTGCGAAGCTGCAGTGTAGGTATCTGCTTTTGAAATGGCTTTGTTTATGCATCATCCTTTGTCCGTCGTTATGCAGGTCTCCAGATTCATTAGCATCCATTTCTAGGCAACAGTATCAAAACTCCCTTCCTGCTCCAGCATTACCAACTTGAAGACAGGGGCAGACTTTGGGGTGGCCTGTTCTGAGCTAGGGTACCCCTAAGTTTTCTTTGATCCCAGTTTGCTGTTGCTCTGGGACCTGTAGTAGCAATAACTAGAAGATCGCCAGCACTGACCCCAATTCACACCAGTCTCCCCTTCCTCCTTGTGTCTCCGCCCTTGTCTGACACAGGTGCCGACAGTTTGTGGAGATGGTGAATGGAACAGACAGCGAAGTGCGTTGTTTTAGTGCCCGCAGCCCCAAGTCGCAAGACAGTTATCCAGTGTCCCCCAGCCTGAGCCCCAGACACGGATCGAACAACTCACATGTTCACAGCACTGGTAAGTGCTCGTCTCTCCATCGCCACATGAAGCAGATCAGGGCTTGGGGGTGAGTTGCTTTGGATGCTCCAGGCTAATTCTGTATTTTGCTCTTTGGAAGACATCTGTCCTTCCTAAGCCCAGCAGGAAAGGTTGACTGTGATGGAGGAGAGCCCTTGTGACAGAAACAGCCTACCATTTAAATCTGTTACTGTAACAAAGACTAGACCTTTCCAAAAGCTGCTCTGTGGAAGCTGACAGAGCGTTCTTCAAAAGGGCTGCCTCACAGTCCAGCCACTTATGCCATGTAGCCCTTGTAAGCAAAGGCCTGGCTCCCACAGCTTGTGTCCCGGACCACAAGGTCCATGGGAGATAACTGCTCTCCTGTGGACTTCTTATGGTCTGCTGGAAACCGCCCCTCTTAGGTGTGCAGGATAAGTACTTGTGAAGTTCCTTGTCTGCTGCCCAGAGCCCTCACCACTGCTTTCTCCTCTCCACAGCCCCATCCAGTTTTCTATTTGGAAGCGAGACTAAGATGGACACACTTTGCTACAGGTTTTCCATGTCTGACAGTTATCTGTAAGCGTAAAAATGTGTCCAGGAATTAAGGCTTGATGGTTTAAGAGCAAAACAAGGGAGGCCAGAGGCAAACGGTGCTTACCTAGGATCAAAGCAAATGGACTGAGGGCTGCGGGGACAGAGTGACCAGGGAGCAGGGCTGGGGGGTTGATGAAGCAATCAGAGCTGCTCTGTTTGCAGATTCTCCATGCCCCATGGAGAAATCTCCACCTGGCACTCAGAGCTGCTCCACGTGGAAAGCTCTGGGTGCCAGAAGGGAAGAGCTGGAGCATGGTGTAAAAAGTCCTTTGCTGGACATGTGAAGGCTTCAGGGAACAGGAACTGATCATCTGAGCTGAGCAGCTCTGTAGCCCTGTGCCCTTAAGCCACATTTGCAACCTGGGGCCTCAGTCCCACGTTTATGTAGCAAGACAGGATGTCTTTCTAGATCAACCAGTGGGTCTGGGCTTGATACATGATACCTGTGGGAAATCCTCTGGCCTGCGTCATTCAGGAGGCCAGGCTGTTGATCAGAGCAGTCCTGTCTGGCCTTACAATCCGTGAATCTCTATGGTAATGTCTGTTTTCCAGCTAGGAAATTCCTATGTAACAAATCTAATGGGCATCGAGTTGGGACAGACTTCACCTCCAGCATGGTGCTGGTCCATGCACATCCCCATGCTGCTGTCGCAGCCCTTGATCCCACCAGCACACCTAGAACCGCTAACTCCATGGTCCTCAACCTTTGCAGGTCGCAACACACTTGGCGGTGTATTGTGACCCTACAGGACACACCAGCCCAACCCCCCAGGCCGAATCCAGCCATCTCCCCAGCTCTCCGTGACACACTTTCCACTGTGTGGCAACACACTAATGTGTCCTGACACAGTGGTTGAGAACCACTGCCCTGATTGACCTTCAGAACAACTTTGGCCCCTTTAGTGCAAAGAGTTGACGCCACCACGCAGTACGTGGCCTTGCCGTCAGCCTGATAGGTTTCGCTGTGACATTGCAAGTGCACACGTGAAGTGACAGGTGTGTACTGCCCTCACTCATGGGTGACAGTCTCTTGCAGAGCCAATCTGATGTTTTGAAAGTCAGGTTTGTGTGTGTATATAGGACAAATAGATTAGTGGCAGATGATGCTTTTGTGCATGTAATTGATGCTGTCATCTTTGGTACCCTCTCTGTGGTGATAGCGCTGTGCACCTCGGTTTCCTTTCACTTACTCTGTAATCCCAACTGAGGAGGATCAGAGTGGTCATTTTAAGACGTCAGTAAATTGTTAACAAGCAGCAGGTTGGTGTTATGTTGACTGGGTCCCATTAGGCCATATTTCATCATATGAGATGGAACTTGGTGCCCTTTTTAGAAGGTTTTTAAAGCTCGTTCTGCTTTATCTCTTGCAGCATGTGGATTTTGACCTAGTTTTTACCTGTGTACTGGGCATCTAGATTTCTTCCCCAGGTGTGTGAGGGGGTGAGAATTCTGGTTTCAGAGAAAACAAGTGTTGTAAGCTAGGTGTCTTTCTTTGTGATCTTCAGTTCCTTGGGCATCTGGGCTTGGTTGGAGCCAATCCTACCATCTGGGTTACTTCCCACAGTCACTGAAACACGAGCGTTGCCAGGGGACACTGTCATTTATTGGGGATTGGCTCGTGTTTTACTAAAATGCTCTTTGCTGTTACAAGCAACTCTAGCGCTTCGTGACTTGCAGCCTCCCGCTAGTGGGGCCTCAATGAAAGGAGCCCGAGCAATCACTGTCTCCTGCTGACGTGAAGCCCTCCCCTCTGATACCTCTCTTCTTGGCTTTCAGGAGCAGATAGCCCAAGCTGTAGCAACGGAGTTACAGCCACAAAAAGCAAACAGAGCCACAGTAAATACCCAGCATTGAGTTCATCCTCCTCCTCCTCGTCCTCATCCTCCCCTTCATCCGTGAATTACTCCGAGTCCAATTCCACAGACTCCACCAAATCCCAGCAGCACAGCAGTACGAGTAACCAGGAGACCAGGTATTCCTTGCATTTCCTTTCCCACACTTGGGCACTAGGGGCCTTTCTGAGCACCAGCGCTCCTTCCATCACTCAGGTAACCAGCAGACATCCCTGCTGAGCAGCCAGTGGCAGGCCGCCTTCCACTCTCTCCTCCCACCCACTCAAGGACTGACTTGCTGCTGCGTGTTCTATAGGGGAAGCAGGGTAGCCTTGAGTAAAGTCCCCCAACCACAGTGATGCTGTCACTGCCCTGGGAGATTGTCTGAAAGGCAGCAGCCCTACCGAGCATGCTCCTGCCGCGCTCTCTGCCAAATGGCTTGCTAAAAGAAGCACGCAGCCCTCCTGCCTGGAGCAATCAATGTGCTCCTACAGGGAATAAGAGATTTAGAAGGGTGAAAGAAGTGTGCCTGAGTCCCCTTCATGGCAGCCTGCATCCTTGTCACTTAGAGCGTCTCTTTTGCACGGGATCACGTTCTGTTCACTGGCCCCGTTTATTGTATGCTTGTGCAATCAGTGTGGAGGGCCCTGTGAATTATGGGCATTCCCCATTGAGTCCCATGATTTGGGCCTGGAGGGCTGTTACGGCTGTGTTGGTTGAAATGCACTGCCCAAGGAGTTGTTTCCTTTGCATTTGCTGTTTCGGTGGCTGCTGTGTGGGGCACTGCTGAGGTAGAGGAGATCTTTCTTATTAGTGAGAGGCCCTCAGAACTGACCGGTGACATTGAGACTCACTAAATGCCTTTGCCAAAGAAGTCTCTAGCTTCTGCAACTCTGCATGGTTGTACAGCTCAGAACCAAGTGTGAAACATCCTACTGGAGTCATACAGATCCTCTGCAGAACACCTCATAATGGCAGATGTTGGGACAGCAGGAATGGAGGTCAGGGCTCCTTGTCAGACCTGAAGTGCAGAGACAACTGAATTCAGACCTGAAGTGCAGAGAACAACTGAGTTCAAATCCCTGCGGGATCATCTCATTCCATTATCCTTCTAAGTTAGAGCAGTGGAGGCCTCCTTCAGTTTGCTGTGTAGAAGTCTTTAAACTGCAGCCCTGTCTGTTCTGTGTGGACATTAAAAGTCCCATGGGACACTTTCTGTAGGGATGACAGTTTGACCAGAATTCCTCCTGTATGGTGGAATGTGTTATGTGCTGCTTGCCTGTTGTTTGACATCCCAGAGGTATCTGCATTTTGAAATGTTAATTTAGTACCTCACACGTTCCCTCCTCAAGGGGAGTTGGAATTGCATGTTAGATAGAGGCCCTCACTATTCTGCAATCCGGTTTTGCCTTGTTGGTTAGACTTTCTTCTCTCCTGTGGGTTGGTGGATGTTTAGCACTGGCAGCCCACTGGTCAGACATTGGGCATGCTTCTGCCTACATTAGAGGAGGTTTCAGAACAATTGAAACTTAAACAGTCGGAAGTCACCAGGGCCAGATGGCATCCACCCAAAAGTTCTGAAGGAACTCAAATGTGGAAATGCAAAATTACTAACTGTGGTGTGTAACCTGTCATTTAAATCAGCTTCTGGACCAGGTGAGTGGAGGACAGCTAATGTGATGCCAACTTTTAAAAAAGGCTCCAGAGGCGATCCCAGCAATTACAGGCTGGTAAGCCAGTACCAGGCAAATTGGTTGAAACTACAGTAAAGTGCAAAATTATCGGACCTGTCAATGAATACAATTTGTAGGGTAAGAGTCGACAGGGCTTTTGTAAAGGGAAATCATTCCTTACCAGTCTACTGGAATTTTTAAGGAGGTCAAGAAGCATATGGACAAGGTGATCCAGTGGATGTAATGTACTTAGATTTTAGAAAGCCGTTGACAAGCGCCCTCACCACAGGCTCTTAAGCAAAGTAAGCTGTTATGGGATAAGAGGGAAATGTCCTTTCCTGAATCAATAGTTGATTAAAAATGGGAAAGAAAGGGTAGGAATAAAGAGTCCATTTTCAGAATGGAGAGAGGTAAATAGTGGTGTCCCCCAGGGTCTGTACTAGAACCAGTGCTGTTCTTAAATATTCATAAATGATCTGGGAAAAGGGGTAAATAGTGAGATGGCAAAATTTGTAGATGATACAAAACTGCTCAAGATAGAGAAATCCAAAGCAGACTATGAAGAGTGATCTTACAAAGGGATCTTACAAAACAAGGTGACTGGGCAACAAAATAGCAGATGAAATTCAATGTGGATAAATGCAAAGGAATGCCCACTGGAAAACATAATCCTAACTACACATATAAAATGATGGGGTCTAAATTAACTGTTAACACTCAAGAAAGAGATCTTGGAGTCATTGTGGATAGTTCTCTAAAAACATCCACTCATTGTGGAACAGTAGTCAAAACAGCTAACAGAATGTTTGGAAACATCAGGAAAGGGATAGATAAGACAGAAAATATTGTTTTGGTTCCGTATAAAACCATGGTGCCTCCACATCTTAAATACTCTGTGCAGATCTGGTTGCCCCATCTCAAAAACAATACATCAAAATTGGAAAAGGTACAAAAAGATCAGCTATAATGATCAGGGGTATGGAAAAGCTTCCATAGGGGGCGAGATTAATAGGACTGGGATTTCTAAGCTTGGAAAAGAGATGACTAAGTGGGGATATGATAGAGGTCTATAAAATCACGGTGGGAGAAAGTGAATAAGGAAGTGTTATTTACACCATCTCGTAACACAAGTACTAAGAGTCTTCCAATGAAATGAATAGGCAGTAGTTTTAAAACAAAGAAAAGGAAGTATTTCTTCACACAGTGGACAGTCAGACTGTGAAACTCCTTGCCAGAGGATGTTGTGAAGGCCAAGAGTATAATGGGGTTCCAAAAAGAACTAGGTAAGTTCATGGAGGATAGGTCTGTCAATGTCTGTTAGTCAGGATAGGCAGGCGCTGTGGTTTTCCGGAGGCTGGGAATGCCAGCAGGACAGATCACTTGATCTTTACCTATTCTATTCATTCCCTCTGAAACACCTGCCATTGGCCATTGTCAGCAGACAGGATACTGGGCTAGCTGGGCCATTCGTCTGTCCCACTGTGGCCATATTTTCTCCTTTGAGAAGGTTGCCGCTCTTTCTAACTTGGCCCTTGTGCTTTCCTTTCCTTTGGCACTCCAGCGACAGTGAGATGGAGATGGAGGCTGAGCATTACCCCAATGGAGTCCTGGAGAACTCCTCCAGCAGGATAATGAATGGCACCTACAAACATGAAGAGATCCTACAGACAGATGAGTCCAGCATGGGTAGGGGCCTGGAAGACAGAACTGTTCTCTCCCTCCCAGAAAGTTAGAGGGAATGGCACGCTGATGCACCTTTAGCTCCACCTGAGCCTGGATCAGAGCTAGGCACTGCCCTGGGGGTCTGTTCAGGCTTTAGATTCTGAGGATCCTTGATACTGGGTGGGGAGAGAAACCCTGTAGGAACTGAACTAGCCTAGACATTTCTGTGGGTCCAGGTGCCCAGTGCTGATCAGACAGGGCTGGGCAGCTCAGCTTGCCCCCAGCTTGATACATATTGCAATGCTCCCTTTACAGGGCAGTCAAACAGAAGGCCTAATTTTTCAGTGCATGTGGTGCACAGACTACTAGTAAAGATGTCCGCTGTCTTGGAACTCCAGGGGGAGGAATACAGAGGGTTGATCAGCTGGGCAGGTGATAGGGGAGTGGCCAGCAGTCCACACCCAGCCCAGTCCAGAACAGTACAGTCCGTTACCATCCTCCATTGGCCACTGCCTACACAGCATTAGGCACCCACAGCTGACTGGGCCAGCCAACTACCTTCCTCTCAGGTGGGGGGGTCCCACAGCTCAGTTTCCAGCAAGAGTTTGGATGTCTACACAGCAGTGAAACAGCCCACGAGTTCGATTTGGCTGGCTCTAGTTGCTGTGTAGATGTCCCCTGTGAGATGAGATGAGCTGAGCCTGTGAAGACCTCGGTCTCTTTTCTGGTTGTCAAGTGCCCACCACATAATGAAACACTGTCACAACTGGAATGGATTGCCCTCCCAGGGGTCGGGGGCAGCCTCCGCAGTGGGAACCCAATGGAAATAACAGCCAGCTCCTCTCTTGGCAGCCGGGAATCCCTGCAGGTCTGACAGACTCACAGGGATGCTGAGCTGGGGGGAGGCTCTGGCTGTTCTGTGGGCAGTTGTCAGTGCAGCCCTTCCTGGGCAGAATTTCCATATGCTGCAGATACGATAACGCAGAGCAGCTGGCACTGTGGAGCCCATTGGGGGCTTGGTCATGAGATTTGCTTCTGAAAGACACCTGAGCTGTTAGTGCTATCTTCCTGTTCAGCCGGTGTGGGCCTCCATGGTGCCGTGCCTGCGTGCATCCCACACGGACACCCACCACCTAATAACAGACAGCTGCCAAACGTGTCAACAGGAGTTGGCTCTGTGAGGCTCCCTTAAAGCAGCCCGGCAAGGGAACACTAGAGTGAGGGACAGCTGACGGTCTGGTCTGCTCCCTTTGGAATGGGCCTCTGGGAAGGGATGGGTGGATCTGAAGCAGGGCTGAGTGTTGGCTGCCTTTCTCTTCCCCTCTGGCCTCTGTTCCAGAAGATGGCTGCCCCCAGAGACAGCTGTGCGGGGGCAACCACGCCGCCACAGAGCGAATGATCCAGTTTGGCCGGGAGCTCCAGACCCTGAGCGAGCAGCTGTGCAGAGAGTACGGGAAGAACATGATGCACAGAAAGATGCTGCAGGTGAGGCTGTCGGGTCGGAGCCGAGAGGCTGAGGACTCTGCAGGTGGAGAAGGTGGGAGCCGCACTGGAACCAGAAGTGGTGCTCAGCAACGCAGGGTGTCTCTGGCCAGTTCCCACATTGTGCACTGGAGGGGGGCGGTGTACACATCTCCAAGGCAGAGGCGGCTTTTGGGGTAGGCGAGGCAGGCGGCCGCCTAGGGCCCCGAGCAATAAGGGGCCCCGTCAGGGTCGGTCGCCTGCTTCCCTAACAGGGTTCAGCAACCCCCGGCACGCAACCCCTGCTGTGCCAATCCTGAGTGGCAGCAGAACCGTTCAGGCTCCCCCTGCTGGCCCTGCCCCCCAGCGTGGCTTGAGGGCTGGGGCCACAAGAGCCGCCTGCCGCAACTCCAGCCTATGTTCCCTCGAAGCTGCACGGGTGCGCAACCGCCAGTGGCCGTTGCACCCCCCGTGCAGCACTGAGGAACCCCCGCACAGCCCGGCAGCCCCCACCACTCCCTCCAGACCCCCGGGGCTGCGGCTTTGCCGCGGCAGACCCAGCTGGCTCCCGGCCTCTGGGCTGGCTCACCCTGCCCCCAGGGCAGAGCAGGCAGGCTCAGGGCCGGGGCAGGTGCACAGGCCTGCCTGCCCCACATGGCTGGGGCAGCGGAATGGCCGTGGCTTGGGCGGGCTCCCCGGCTCCTACCCGCCGCCGCCTCGACTTCCCAGCCCGGGGCCGGGATTGGCCTCCAGAGCTGGGGTCTGCTCAGCCCCGCCGGCGGCCTCCCGGGGCCCCAGTCAGGTCCCTCCAGCCAGCGGCCGGCTTCTCTTTCTTTCTTTGTCTTCCTTCTTTCTCTTCCTTCTTTTTTCTTTCTCTTCCTTCTTTCTTTTCTTTCCTTCTTTTTTCTTTTTCTCTTCCTTCTTTCTCTCTTCCTTCCTTTTTTCTTTCTCTCTTCCTCTTTGTCTTCCTTCCTCTTCCTTTTTCTTCCTTCTTTCCTCTTCTCCTTCTTTCTTTGCTTCCTTCCTTTCTTTCTCTTCCTTCTTCTTTCCTTTCTTTCTCTTCCTTCTTTCCTCTTTCCTTCCTTCTCTTTCTTCCCTTCTTCCTTCCTTTCTTTCTCTTCCTTCTTTTTTCTTTCTCTTCCTTCCTTCTCTTTCTTCTCCTTCCTTCTTTTTTCTTTCTCTTTCACTTCTTTCCTTGTCTTCCTTTTTCTTTTCCCTCTTTTTTCTTTCTTTTCCTTCCTCTTCCTTCTTTCTCTTCCTTCTTTTTCTTTCTCTTCCTTCCTTCTCTTTCTCCTTTTATCTTTTTCTTTCTCTTCCTTCCTTCTTTTTTCTTTTTCTCTTCCTTCCTTCTTTCTCCTCCTTCCTTCTTTTTTCTCTTTCTCCTCCTTTTTTCTCTTTCTTTCTCTTTCTCTCTCTTTCTCTTTCTCTTCCTTCCTTCTTTTTTCTCTTTCTCCTCCTTTTTTCTCTTTTTCTCTTCCTTCCTTCTTTTTTCTTTTTCTTTCTTTCTCTTCTTTCTTCTTTTTTCTTTCCTTCCTCTTCCTTCCTTCCTCCTCATAGAATCATAGAATAATAGGGTTGGAAGGGACCTCCCGAGGTCATCCAGTCCAACCCCCAGCTAAAAAGCAGGACCACTCCCCCTAAATCACCCCAGCCAGGGTTTTGTCTAACCGAGCCTTAAAAATCTCCAAAGATGGAGATTCTACCATCTCCCTAGATAGCCCATTCCAATGCTTCACCACCCTCCTAGTGAGAAAGTTTTTCCTAATATCCAACCTTGACCTCCCGAGCTGTAATTTGAAACCATTGCTTCTTGTTCTGTCCTCTGTTACCCTAGAGAACAGCCTAGCTCCCTCCTCTTTGGAGCAACCCTTCAAGTAGTTGAAGGTTGGTATCAAATCTCCCCTCAGTCTTCTCTTCTGTAGACTAAATAAGCCTAGTTCCTTCAGTCTCTCCTCATAAGTCATGTGCCCCAGCCCCCTAATCATTTTTGTTGCCCTCTGCTGGACTCTTTCTAATTTGTCCACATCGTTTCTGTAGTGGGGAGCCCAAAACTGGACACAGTATTCCAGATGCGGCCTGACCAGTGTCGAATAGAGGGGAATTATCACATCCCTCGATCTGCTGGCAATACTCCTACTGATGCAGCCTAATATGCCATTGGCCTTTTTCGCAACAAGGGCACACTGTTGGCTCATATTCATCTTCCTGTCCACCATAACCCCCAGATCTTTTTCTACAGCTCTGCTACTTAGCTGATCAGTCCCCAGCCTGTAGCAGTGCATGGTATTTTTCCGTCCTAAGTGCAGGACTTTGCACTTGTCTTTGTTGAACCTCATGAGGTTTCTTTCGGCCCAGTGTTCCAATTTGTCCAAGTCTCCCTGGATCCTGTCCCTGCCCTCCAGAGTATCTACCATTCCCCCCAACTTGGTGTCATCCGCAAACTTACTAAGTATGCAGTCTATTCCATCATCAAGATCATTAATGAAGATGTTGAATAGAATCGGCCCCAGGACCGACCCCTGGGGCACTCCACTCGTTACCGGTTGCCAACCAGACATCGAGCCATTGATTCCTACCCGCTGAGCCCGTTGATCTAACCAGTTTTCGATCCACCTTACGGTCCACTCGTCCAACCCATACTTCCTTAACTTGCCGATGAGAATGCTGTGGGAAACCGTATCAAAAGCATTGCTAAAGTCAAGGTATAGCATGTCAACGGCTCTTCCCGCATCCACAAATCCAGTCATCTCATCATAGAAGGAAATCAGGTTGGTCAGGCACGATTTGCCCTTGGTGAATCCATGTTGACTGTTCCTGATCACTCTATTTTCCTGCAAGTGTTTCAGGATGGATTCCTTGAGGACCTGCTCCATGATTTTCCCAGGGATTGAGGTGAGCTGACCGAACTGTGGTTCCCCGGATCCTCCTTTTTCCCTTTCTTAAAGATAGGTACTATATTTGCCTTTTTCCAATCCTCCAGGACCACCCCCGTTCGCCACGAGTTCTCAAAGATAATGGCCAGCGGCTCTGCAATCACCCAATTCCCTCAGCACCCTCGGATGCAGTTCATCCGGCCCCATGGACTTGTGCACATCCAATTTCATTAAGTGTTCCCTAACCTGACTTTCCATCACCGAGGGCCACTCTTCTCTCCAGTCCGCGTTACCCCGTGTAGTAGCCTGGGAGCTGGCCCGCCCTGTGAAGACTGAAGTAAAAAAAGCATTGAGTACTTCAGCCTTTTCCGCATCATCCTCCACGAGGATGCCTGCCCCATTCAGTAAGGGACCTACGCCACCTCTGATCCTTTTCTTGTTGCTGATATACTTATAGAACCCCTTTCTGTCATCCTTCACATCTCTTTCTAGCTGCAACTCCAATTGTCCTTTGGCCTTTCTGATTTTATCCCTGCAGTCCCAAGCAATATCTTTATACACCTCCCTTGTCATCTGTCCAAGCTTCCACTTCTTGTAAGCTTCCCTTTTATGTTTCAGCTCCCCGCAGAGTTCCCTGCTAAGCCACGCTGGTCGCCGTCCACATTTGCTGTTCTTTCTGCACATCAGAATGTTATCTTCCTGTGCCTTTAACAGGGTTTCTTTAAAATACAGCCAGCTGTCTTGGACACCTTTCCCCTTCAGATCAGCCTCCCATGGGACCCTGCCCATCAGCTCCCTAAGGGAGCCAAAATCTGCTTTTCTGAAGTCCAGGGTGTGTGTTCTGCTTCTTTCCTTCCTTCCATTGATCAGGATCCTGAACTCTACCATCTCATGGTCGCTGCTGCCCAGGTTGCCATTTACTTCTACTTCCCCGATCAATTCTCTGTTTGTGAGCAATAGGTCTAGAGGTGCAAGGCCCCTAATTGGTTCCTCCAGCATTTGTACTAGGAAGTTGTCCTCAATATTCTCCAAAAACTTCCTGGCTTGCCTGTGCACTGCTGTATTATCTTCCCAGCAGACGTCAGGATAATTGAAGTCCCCCATAAGAACCAGGGCCTGCGACGATCTGGAAACTTCTGTTAGTTGTCCATAGAACGCCTCATCCACCTCCTCTTTCTGGTCTGGCGGTCTGTAGCAGACACCCACCACAACATCCCCCTTGTTGCATTCTCCCCTAAACTTAACCCACAGACTTTCAACCATCTTGTTTCCACTTTCATAGTGGAGCTCCGAGCAGTCATACAGCTCTTTTACATATAACGCTACTCCTCCCCCCCTTTTTCCCTGCCTGTCCTTCCTGAACAATTTATATCCATCCATGGCAGTGCTCCGGTCATGCAAGTTATCCCACCACGTTTCTGTTATTCCAATTATATCATAGTTCCTTGTCTGCGCCAGTACTACCAATTCTTCCTGCTTGTTTCCCAGGCTCCTCGCATTTGTGTACAGGCACCTAAGATACTGGGCCCATTGCCCTACTTTGCCCTGTCGATTCTCCCTCCTGTCGCATCTTCCCCCTTGCAATTTCTCCCGGTGTCCTCCTTCCCCACTCGCCTGAGGTATTATGACTTCATCAGGAAATAAAAAACAATTATTTGATCCCCTCCCCCCAGTTCCTTTCTCTTCCTTCTCTTTTTTCGTTCTCTTCCTTCCTTCTTTCTTTCCTTCCATCTCTTTTTTAAAAAAAAACTTTTAAAAAATTAATTTTAAATAAAAACCTTTCTAAAAATTAAATTTCAATTCAAAATTCATTCAAATTCAATTAATTAAACCCAATTAATTAATTCTAATTTACAATCACTTTAACTTCAATTAATGCCTATCATTTCTGTTGTGTGAATTTACACAAAAATTTTATTCAGAAAATGTTTTGCACACGGCTTGAAAATTTTGCACACAAGCCGCCAAACCTTAGAGGGAACATTGATCCAGGCTCCCTCCTGCTTCCCACAATTCCCCGCTCCACCCTGTCCCCACCTCCACAGCAAGGTAAATGCTGTGGGGGGAGCCAGTTTGGGGGCCAGGGACTGGATCGGGGCCTGGGAGCCGGCACGGCCCTGTTCGGGGGCCCAAGGGCCAGCTTGGGAGCCTGGGGACCAGCATGAGGGCTGGCTCGGGAGCCAGCGTGGGGCGGCTGGGGGGCTGGCTCAGGGCGCAGGGCAGCTCGGGGGTCCAGGAGTCGGCGCAGCCCTGTTTGGGGGCCTGAGGACCGGCTCGGGAGCCTCGGGGCCAGCGTGGGGGCGATCTCAGGGCCCAAGGCAGCGCGGGGGCCTGGGAGCCGATGCGGCCCTCTTCGGGGGCCATGGGGCTGGCTCAGGAGCTTGGGGGCTGGCGTGGGGACCAGCTTGAGGGTGCGGGGGCCGGCATGGCCCTGTTCAGGGGCCTGGGGGCTGGCGCAGGGGTTCAGGAGCAGGCACGGGGCGGCTTAGGAGCCAGCTCAGGGCACGGGGCTGCGAGCCAGCACGGCCCTGGTCGGGGTCCCGGAAACTGGAGTGGGGGCCCGGGGTTCCGTGTGAGTATGGGGACTGGCTCAGGGCGCGGGGGCCAGGGGCCGGTGCGGCCTGCCTCAGGGGCCGGCCCGGGGCTTAGGCCTTGTAGGGGGCCCCACAATGGGCCTTCGCCTAGGGCCCCAGATAGCCTAAGGCCGCCTTTGCTCCAAGGAGAGGTGATGCTGCCTCTTCTGCTGGCACCTGAGCCAGGAGTGGGAGGTGCCCGTCTCCCTCAGCAGCCCCGTGACCAGAGGCTGGCAGGGGAACACGTCCTGCTTGACTATCAGCGCCACGCCTCTTTCTGCATTGCTTCCCGCCGACTGCCCACATCTCTCTTCTGTCCACAGGACGCATTCAGCTTGTTAGCGTACTCCGACCCCTGGAACTGTCCTGTCGGGCACCAGCTGGATCCGATCCAGCGGGAACCTGTGTGTGCTGCTCTCAATAGTGCTATATTGGGTAAGGCGGGGGCCGCGAGCCCACAAGGGGCCTGGAACTCCCCTCATTCCTCACTCTCCAGGTGGGTGGGACAGTGACAACGATAGCTGGGTGTGACAGGGTAGTGTAGTGGGGCAGCCAGATACCCACAGCCCTGCCAGCATTCCCTGGCTGGCATATAACTGCTGCGTCTCCTGTTCTCTTGGCCCACACAGCACTGCTTCCCAGAAGGTCCTGCAGCCCCACGTTCCTGGGGGGCACGAGTCTGTGTAGGGGCAATGCCCCGGCTCTTTGTAGCAATCGCCCATCCCTTGCTCCGCTCCCTGCCTAGTTGGGGAGTTGAGGGAGTCCTTGGGAGAGCCCCTCTGGCGCGGCGCTGTGCTCAGCCCTCCAGCACGGCCGTTCTGAGACGCTTTCTTCTCTCTCCCCCACAGAATCTCAGAACCTGCCAAAGCAGCCCCCACTGATGCTTGCCCTGGGCCAAGCCTCCGAGTGCTTGCGGCTCATGGCTTGTGTGGGCTTGGGTTCCTGCTCCTTTGCCAGAGTTGATGACTGTTTGCACTAGCCTTCAGAGGAGACGGCGTGACGTCCGCCAGTGCTGCCCGTCACCCTCCATTGCCGCCATGGCCATCTCTGACCTCCCTGCTGCCCGGGAAGAGACAAGTGCTGAATGAGTCAGTCCCCATCACGTGCCGTTTGCGGAGCCGGGCAGCCTCTCCCATCTCCCATGTCACCGCGGCTGCAGCAGCACTCAGTGTTTCGCTGGTTAATCCTATGTAGCGCCTTCCCATTTAGGTTTTTCTCTTGATTTTTTTTCTGACTGAGCCACCAGTATTTATATCTGGAGAGTTTGTGCTGAGCTGGTTTCTGCTAATTTAGTGATAAAGCTCATCCAAGTTGGTGACAGCTTATTATTTTCTTAAGTGAAAAAAAATATATCCCCATCCCCACACCAACATCCAGTATTTATCTCCCGTGCTAGCGACCTGGGCTCTTCCCCCTTCCTGAGGGCAGCCCAAGGTGTTTATTTGGATCCCGTTCATTAAAAGGTCTCTTCCACCTCCGCCAAGGCGTTCATGTATTTATTCCCCCCAGCCCAAGCTCCATTAGCTCCCCACAGTCACTTGTACAGTTTATCCTGGGAATTGAAGGAGCTCTGTGCTTCACTGGATCTGCCCCTTTCAGAGCCCGTGGCTGACCCTTTGCTCTGACTCCCTTGTCCCTGTGAGGAGCCAGGCAGCTGCAGTGGGAGTCTGGGCCATACTCCTCTTGTCAGTGAGCTGTGAGTGCCCTTCAGGACTAGGGCATCCGGCCTTCAGGCCTAGAGAGCAGCTCACTGTGATTAGAGGCCGGGAAGGGAGCTGGAAATCACCAGGTTTGGATGAGCTGGTGGAGCGAACTGCCAAGGAGCATCTGCTAGTGCTGCCTGTGTGAAGTGTGTGGCGTTACAAAGCCCAGTTCTGCAGGTGAGGCCCACTATTGGAGCTGGGCTCTGGGCTGCCTGTGTCCCCCAGCTAGAACTCTATCAGGAATCTGCTGATCACCCAGCTCGGAGATGGCCCTCAGATGTGCCGGGGCCCGTTAGGAGAACTGACCTGGAAATCTGGAGTGTGCTTTTGTCATCCCCAAGGCCTCCCCATGTCTGGTTTTTACAGGCTGCGTCTGTGGACAAGAACCTTCTAGAAGGCAGGAGTTTAAATATGTTACAGACAAGCCGTTACCTTTAAAGGCAGCTGCTCCGTTTTCAGAATTGGAAGGTAAATATGTGCCAGAGAATAGCTGTGATGGCTTAACACAAACCTGGATGAACTGGTTCATTGGTGCTAGGCGTAGGGCTGCCTGATGTTTCCAATTAAAAGCATGTATCGTGTATGTGAGAGAGAAAGAGAGAGAGAGAGATGTATCGTGTGTGTCTGTGTGTGTGTCTGTGTCTGTGTGTGTGTGTGTGTGAGAGAGACACATATCGTGTGTGTGTGACACGTATCGTGTGTGTGTGACACGTATCGTG
>ML686049.1:2582044-2598699 GCA_007922175.1 Pelusios castaneus
TATTGTGTGTGTGTGTGAGAGAGAGACGCGTATTGTGTGTGTGTGTGTGAGAGAGACGCGTATCGTGTGTGTGTGTGTGAGAGAGAGAGACGCGTATTGTGTGTGTGTGTGTGAGAGAGAGAGACGCGTATTGTGTGTGTGTGTGTGTGTGAGAGACGCGTATCGTGTGTGAGACGCGTATCATGTGCGTGTGTGTGAGTGAGACGCGTATCGTGTGTGTGTGTGTGTGTGTGTGTGTGTGTGTGTGTGTGTGTGTGTGAGAGAGACACGTATCGTGTGTGTGTGTGTGAGAGAGAGAGAGAGAGAGAGAGAGAGACTATTGGTGCCCAGCAGAGTTTGTGGCTGGACACCACTGCTTACAGAGTGGGCTACAGTGTGACTGCATGTGAGAATCTGTACGCCTAATGTGACCGAACCCCCAAAGATCTGGGGCAGAGGGGTTTGTAGCCCTTGGCTCTGCCGCTTTTTCTGCGTTTCATTTGAAATAACGTTTTCATAAGAGAAAATGACCAAATTTGCTCAGATTCGCTAGCCACCCCCGAGTGCAGGGCGTTCAGGGTTAAAACCCCCACCAGCCCCTCTGTGGGCTCCAGCCAGCCTGTGCAGGGGAAGGACAGCGCATGTTGTGCAGCAGGAGACCCCAGGATACCCTCCACTGAAGCCCAGACCTTGCCTCTAACAAATGCCCACGGTCGCGGCAGAGGAGGGATGGGCGGCTGTCTTGGGTGGCGGCAGGAAGCCCTGTGCAGACAGAAGGGGCAGGTTGGAAGGCGCAGGGGTGAGGATTCCTTTGTGAACTCAGCCAATGTGGAAATGGCTAGCGCCACCTCCTGATGACAATGTAGAATTGAAAATGCTGCTTGCGTCCATGCACTAGCTTACGCAGCGCGGCTGATGAAGACACACTGTGCTGACGGGAACACGCTCTCCTGTCAGTGTAAAAACCATCTCCAGCAGTGTAAGCAACATCCATGGGAGCACGTCTCCCACCGATGTAGCATCGTTCACACGATCGCTTATTTCCATGTAACTAATGTTGCTTGAGGGGTTCAATATTCACACTCCTGAGTAACGTAAGTTTTGCCGACACAGACAGTACAGACACAGCTTTAGTGAGGAACGTGCCCTCTTCCTGCAAGCCGACAGCTGAGGCTGGCTTGCACAGACCAGTATCAACAACCCCCGGGTCTTGCGGCCTCAGCATCTACTAAAGGCAGCCTGGTGTTAGAACTTGTAACCACAATATCTCTTACCTTGTGCTTTTCAGCCCCCTGTCTCATGTCCTTTCTTGGCCAGCTTAGGATAGATAGGGTGGGTCTGTGCTCATTTACCTAAGCATCTCCCTCCAGGATTTGTACTTCCACAGAAACCGATCAGCTTTGGCTATTTCTGTCCTGGCTTGAGTCAGGCCTCTCTTCCCACCTTTGTAACAGCATTGCCATTCCCTTTTCAAAGGTTCCCTCGAGGTTGTGCTTTTTGCTACTCAATTCTGTTGTTTTTCCCACTTCCTTTTCTTTGCAGTGCATTTTCTTTGTCATACATTGGGCAGCCAGCCCCTTGGGTCCCTGTATTGGCCTGGAACCATGGATCATTTTCTTCCTTGGCAGAATTGTTAGGAAGCTACTTAATCCAAAGTTAATTTAGTCTTCAGTTTCTCCTTTGTTGCAGGTAAAGCATCTTGGAAATGTTCTTGGGCTAAGAGTTCTGGTAGCTCCTCTGTGGCGTTTGGAGATGTGTATTGGAGTAGCCTCTCCATGTCTTCAACCAGTTCTCATCAAGATTATTCACGTTGGATAAACCATCCTCGTGTTGCATTCCGGTCAATTCCATTTGGTGTCCATATCCACAACGAGAGGGGCGTCAGGAAACAGTGCTTCTCTTCCCGTCTTATTCTGCTTGTCTCCAGTCCAATCGAAGATCCTCCAACCTGACTTTTCCTTCATCGCTGACCAATCTCTGAATTGGCCTCGTAACCGATTGCCGCTGCTGTCAAGTTCTTGTGATCAGAAGCTTAGTTCTGGCTCCTTAGGTTAAAGAAATATGACGACTCTTTTGTCATAACAGCAGTTTTCTTAATGACTGTAGATTGTCCTTCAATCTCCAGTTGCTTCTGCACATTTTCTAGCTCTTTCTCCAGTTTGTGCTGAGTTCTTGATGCATATTTGGTCCCACTCAGTAGCAATTTTTTACATCTCTTGATTCACTGGGTCAGGTTTGATTATTGGCAGTGTTTGTGTTTTGCATTTACTCCTGGTGAGGTCTTTCACTTGGGCCTGGCTTGTCTTCCTTTCCATCAGCTTTTATAGCACCCTAGAGACCTTCACTGTATGGTTGTGGGGCTGTTCCTGTGACTTATTTGCTCTTTGGAAAGGAAAATGGTTGAATACTCTTCAGTAGCTGTCTTCAGTCTCCATGACATTTAACTTGACAAAATCTGCAGGTTACCATCTGAGAAGTTGGGATTTGTCATTTCGTATCACTCCAGGACCTGGC
Source organism: Pelusios castaneus (assembly GCA_007922175.1). Lineage (NCBI taxonomy): Eukaryota > Metazoa > Chordata > Testudines > Pelomedusidae > Pelusios > Pelusios castaneus. Next base: position 2,584,538 of record ML686049.1, read on the forward strand.
CCTCTTGGCAGTGGCCAACAGCAGGCATTTCAGAGAGGCAAGAGAAACCCCCTATAATGCAACTGATCTGTTACGAATTTCCTCCCTGACTCCTGTGCAAACTGTTACATTCAGTATGTTGCACTGTGAGAGACCCATTCCCTGGTGACGTATGGAGGTGCAGTTACACTAGCCAGTCGAATGGTGAGATGCAGATGCTGGAGGAAACGGAGACTGAACTACAGCCAATGTTCCATTTTTCCTAACTCCCTGGGTCCCACTTTACTACTGGCTGCTCCTCAAGAGTGTTACACTTTTTGCCAACATACGTTTTTTCTGGGGCTTATACAAGCCTCTGATTTTCTCCAGTGACTTACTGTAAAGTTAACAAAGTTATCCCAGATATAAAGTAAATAGAACGTACAAGCCTAAAATCCCAGGTTTACAAACATGGGCCTGCAATAACACCCATTCTCAGTTGTATCTCTAGTTGGTCTTTATACAAACGCTCAGGAAAGCTGCTCTGTTCTCCGCTTTCCCCCAAGCGGTGGTGGTAGCAGTTTATTTTCACCCTCTGTGTTGTGTAAGATCCACTGCCATTTGGATTCTGCTGTGATGCCTGGGAACTCCAGGGTGACTCTTGGCATTAAGGCCACCTCAGATGATTCCCATTGTGTTTTGGGTCCATATCGTCTGTTATGGTGCTAATGGGTAACTCCTGGCTGAATGCCATCACCATGACTTCTCTGTTACTTATCTACATGTGGAGACAATGTTTGGGTCCGTAATTTCCCCACTGGGCTTTAGCAATTCATTCTGAGGATCCGAACAGCTCGGGTGGCTGACGCAGTGTGAATCGTAAATAGGGGCCTATAGTGTAAGCAGCAGAATTTCCCCACCCCCTCTTCTGGTCACTTACCTTGTAGATGCTACTGCATCTGTGTCTCCTGAGTTGTGTGTGAAATGGCCCAAATCGCACCGTCCTCATCACAGGCAGATGAGCTGTGACGTTTCCTCGCAAACGGAGCTGCTGTCCTTTGAGCAGCCGGGATGGAAAATGATTCAAGCTAGCTTCTTCCTCCTGACCAAAAAAGGAATAAAAAATATTGCTCTGTGCAGAGAACGGCACGAGGCCAGCGTGGAGAGCAGGAACAGAGAGCTGGGGCGTGCAGTCTGTCTCTGGGCACGCTGCAGAATGACTCTCAATCTGCCATGTTAGAGAGCCTATAAATGGCTGAACTAGAGGCCATGCTGAGCCCTTCACCCTAGCGGTGCTGCAGTACACGTGTGCGATAGCCCCTTTGCCGCAGGCTGTCGATCCCCTTGTGCTGCTCGGCAGGAAGACCACACTCTGCACACACCTGTCGGGGTGGCCGTGGAGCAGGCGTGCTGGAATGACTCTGTTGCTTCTGGCCCCAGGGGTTTGCCATGAGGAGGCAGCTGCAGTGCTCTGCTCGCTGGCCTTGTGGTTCCGAGTAAAGGGGTGTATTGCACGCATCCTGGGGCCTGACAATGAGTGTTCGCTGGGTGGGGGGCAGCTTCCTCCATGGGACTGGCTTCAGAGCCTGGAGCCTTGGGGATGGCTCTGGGAAGGGAACATAGTGAGGCAGACACCTGCTCTTCTTGGGGATGAGTATGCCCTGAGTTCATCTGTGGAGGGCTGAGACAGGAAGGCCATCAGAGCTCGCTGCTGGACCATTAGGGTTCTGCATTTGGAGCTCTGGACTCAGAGAGCCCCAGGCTGGACTGGGGGTGGAGGGAGGTCAGGATTAAAGGTGGCGCAGTGGTGGGACAAGGGCACCCAGGATCTGGGGCAGCAGGGGAGCTGTGGGCCATTGCCAGAGCTTGGGGGTGGGTTGGGAGCTGAATGCAAATAGCACTGAAGCGAGGGCAGGATTGGGGGGCGTCAGCAGGGTGGCACAGGTGATGTGCCAGCTTCCCCCAGCTACATTGTTTGGCTAGCGGGCCGCACAGTGCCAGTAAAAAGGTGGGGAGAAGACGGCTTGGAGAACAGTCAGAATTTACACGCTGAGCCCAGAGCGCTTTCCCAGCTCCCAGCTCCATCTCAGCTGGCTGAGCACCAGCACCCACGCGGCCTCTTCTCCCGTTGTTGTCTTGTTGGCATCTAAGGAGTAACCCAGTGGGTGAGGGTCGCTGGCATGAACTGTGAGCACATCTATGGGCAGGGAGCTACAGAAGCGTCCTGCCCACAGTTGTATATCCGTGACTAAAATCCCAACTGTGTCTGCGGTGCCAATAACTCCTAAAACCTCCTACTAGAAGAGCTGAGTTTCTGTGGACTGTGGTGGTGGTCAGGGGTGTTCCCTGACTGGCCACAGGACACACTCAGTAGGCTGGTAGCAGGGAATAACACCAGGGAGTCCTTTCAAGCTGATTTGTTGCTCGCTGTCCCCTGGCACTCAAGCCCTGTGTTATTTTTGGGTCTATAATGTTGAATATGCTTCAGGGGTGAGGATGCCCTGGTCTCAGCTCAAAGCATAGTAAGTCCAGAGGATGGCGTAGGACTGGTGCGAGGGTCAGAAACATTAGCGCCATTGGCTCTGTAGCAAATGGTCAGAAGGGCAGAAGCACATGTTAGTTGGTGCCAGTTCTGCCTTGAGGCTCTGGCTCCAGGAGGCTGGAGTATCCTGTGGGTAGGGGGGGGGTTTGAGGGAATCACCTTGGGTGGGGACTTCATCCGGGGTCACCTGGGACAAATTCTGACCTTCCTATAGAAGCTGTAGTTCCCCATGGAAGTACCACACTTTGCCTGGTGCCACTTGATTAGTTTTAGGGCCTGCCTTACATTGGCTCTTTATTCCCCCAGGGGCGCAGCTGGGGTTGCTGTTTAGGCACTTGACCGTGTCCAGGAGCCTGGTGGGCAATTTCCCCTCATAGTGTTGCTGGTGGAGCAGCTGCGGGGATCCAGCTGTGAGCCAGCTCCATCTCCTTAGGGACCCAGGCCCTCCTGCACTGTGGCCCCTATTCCTGATTGCAACAGCAGTGGGTACTTGGCATATAGAGCAGGTTCCTGCTTTCCGCTGCCATCCGGGCCCTCGGGTGGTCATAGCCTGGGATATCGCCTGCGGCTGGGGCAGTCGGGTGTAACAAGATTCTTTGCTGAAGGACTTCTGCTTCTTCCTTCTGGTTGTGACCCCGGCTCTGTCGTGTTGCCCAACTTTGGACCCTGCTGGCTGGAGATGTGGCTGGGCCGTGGACCTTGCATGTCCATCGCTGTGGTCGGGGAGTTGGTGCATGTCAGCTGCTTCCTTAGTCTGCCACCCTTCCCTTATGCTTGCAGACCCCACAAGTGTAAATGAGGGCTCACTCCACAGAATCGAATTCTTTACAGCATCATCCATCTGAGATCAGAATCCTCCCTGTAGGTCAGGCAGATTATTTACTGCAGAGACTAGACATGGAAAAGATCCAGCGGAGCAGCCAGTCCATCTCCCAGGACCTAGCCATGCCAAGCATCTCTTACGGGGGAGTCTGGAGTGTGCGCAGTTCAGTGGAAATCCCAGGTACAAGCAGCCCGGTGGGAATGGGACCGGCCATGCTGGGAATGGGCTGGCTGGATCAGTGCCATTGGCATTCACTTGAATCAGACAACACTGCCAACTGTTTGTGTGGAAAAGGGCTTGGTTGGCCATTGCGTCCCCAATGGCGAGGGGAGCACTGGTCTATCCAGCCGTTCCCCCGAGGCTGGGCAGAAGTGGAAAATGGATGGGGCCGGGGTAAAAGACAATCATCTTGGCTGCACTTGCCTGCGCTGTGCTCCCAAGGAGCGGAGGGGAGGGATCTCTCAGTGCACATTTGCTCACTCACGGTCAGGGGAGGATGTCTAGTTATTTTGTGCCTTATCAGTTCCCCTTTCCTGTCCCCATGAGTGCGAGGCAGGCGCTGTTTGACCGCAGGGCCTTGCCTGGACTTCAGCTGCGCAGGAAAATGGGCCCCCTCCAGAAGTATTTTCTGTCCCAACTGCTGGCCGCTCCCTATGTTCTGTGGAGCTGACTGCCCCCCCCAGGTCACTGGTATGGTGGGTGTTAGCTGGTGCTCTGTCAGAGGGAGGCCTGGGCTTGGTCTAGGCCCGGAGTGGCTCTGGTAAAACTAAGGTGTGATGTTGAAGGGATTTAGCTAAACTGCTGGCAGCCAGGTTTAAACCAAAGGGAGAATGTGCTCACAGAGCTGCGCCACCCTGGCAGCCTGAGTTAAACTGGTGGTGCTCAGGTGTGTCAGGCAGGCCTAGAGCGAAGACCGCTGTGTCAGAGTGTGCAAATCAGATAGCCGAGCTTGCGCCTCTTACAGGAGGCAGCCTGGGCAACCCAGGAGCTCTGGGCTCTACCCCACATCTTTGCCACTGGCCTGTGACCTGGGGCACATTACCTCACCTCTCTGGGCTTCAGTTTCCCCCGTTGCGAAACAGGTGAGCACTCCTTGAAGTGCTTTAAGACCGACACGTGGAAAGCTGCACATGGCGCTATTAGCAGTAGCCCCGAGCTGGCCTTTCTGGACTGCGTATGTTTGTGAAAAGCTGCCCTCGAATTGCCCCTGAATCTCCTTCCTCATTAATGAGGCCTGTCAGGTTTTTTCTTTAAACTAGCCCTGAGCCCCAGATCATGTGAAAGATCGTCTATGCCAGCGCTCAGGCTGGTGCTGCAGTTGATCTAAGGAGGCAAGGTTGTGTTGTGATTCGTCTCTCCAGTTGCGATTTGTGCTGGGTCCTGGCTGGATGACTGCGGTTCTGCACCTTACCATGCCTTCAAGAGCATCTGTGTCAGAGGGAAATTCCCAGCAGTGGGCTTTTATCGTTGTCAGGTGGTGGGTGTCTCTCTTCCCCTGGGTAGGGAGATGAGGCCTACCAGCCGGGTTTGGAAGGTGTTTTAGAGCAGGCCTCCAGAGGGATGGGAACCAGCAGCCACTGGGTCACTCTATATGGCTCACATCTGTTTCACTGAAACCAGATATCCCCCCACAGCAGAAGAGGAATGAATGCCCAGTGGCCCCTTTCTGACAAGGTTCTTTGTCTGCAGGCGCTCTGGGAACCCTGGCTAGTAGCATGAGATGGGCAGAGTCACCCCAACTGGAGAACACCCTTCCCATGTCCTGGAAACCTCGTTCAGGCTCCTGTCTGGAGGACAGGGCTGTGTGGTTGGGGTCTGGTTCTGGGGCTTGTGCCTGGGAAGTGGCTCACACAAGAGGAGTGTCTAAAACTAAAATAAATATTACTTTACAGTCATTTTAATGTCCTTTCATAGCAACCAGGCTATTGTGTAGGTTTTGCACTTTAAATCACAATACAGAAATATTCCAAATGTCCACATAACCCCATTCTTCTTAAAACTGCAATCAGCCACTTCATTTTTCTCCCCCCGCCCCCCCTCACACACATTGGACTAGTCTGTGCTTAAAACTTACAACTTCACAGGTACAGCTGTGCCTCCATCAGATTGCTTGGGCAGCTGCATTGTGTGGACAGAAGAAAGCTCTCCCGCCAACAATAAAACCAGCTCCACAAGTGGCGGGAGGTATGTCAATGGAAGAGCGTCTCCTGCCACCAGTGCTGTCCACACTATTGCTAATGCCAGCAGACTGTACGTTGCTTAGGAGGGGTTTTTTCACATCCCTGAACAACAAACGTTTTGCTGGCACAGGTGGTCCGCGTGACTGTAGACAAAGCCTTTGAAAGACCAGTTCCATGACCTAGGAGGGCTTTATCTCAAATTAGTAGGACACGCACAATGAGTGCAGTTGTTTTTCATGGTGCACTCAGTGCTCCAAAGTCTGAAATGGAAACGAACAGCTCTGAAGGCTTGGGGTGCTTTACAGAAAATTCTAAAACTAAATACAAAATGGGCATGACACTATTGAAAGTGAATATCCTCTTTAGAAATTGGAGTTGGGATTTTATTTTTCACGTGGGTACCCGTGCTCCTCTGGACGCTGTAGACAGCATCGTACGGAATGGCTGCCAGTGGGAGGGTTTTGATGAAATTTAATTTTCTGTATTACAGTATATTAAAAAGGAAAAGGAAATCCAATGAAGTATACATTGTAATTCTGACTGCTCAAAACTCAGGTATGAAAAGTTCAGCTCTGGCATGGAATGTGAGAACGCTTTGGTTTAGTTTCCTTTTTACCAGCCTTGCAGCTATTAAAAAAAAAAAAAAATCCACAACACAGAGTGACTGATTAGAATCTTTGCTCTTCCAAATGTTTCAGCATCATTCAAGGATTTATTCTCTTTGTTAATAACATCGGCTAAATGGACATTCTACAAGTTGTGCACATTGGTCTAAGCTTAGTATTTGTGAATTAAGTTACCCACTGCTAGCATGACCCCCTGAAAGGGGGGGGGGGGAAAATTTAACTGAAAAAAGAAATTAAAACTGTACTGGAAATATGGTAAAGAAAACCCACATTCTGTTGTATTTTGACAGAATTATTTTTATTAAAATACACATCCATGTGCAAGAGCTGGTGTGGAGATGTGTGCTTTGTGAGTCTCCGCTTTATGCAGTCTGGGTCATCTGTTGTCTCCCAAAATTAACCCCTCCTCATGCACACACACAAATACTTGCTACCTCGCTGCAATGCATGCAGTGCTCAGACAACTGAGTTTATTGGCAAATGATCAACGTCATAACTGGCGGGAGAAAATGCAGTACAGGACTTTACAGCATGTTCTCCACATCCTCCCGTGTACCTGGGAGCTGATCTACAACTAGTGGCACCAAAGCGCCTTAAATTGGTTTCAATTCTGTTTAAATTCATTCGGACACTCTTATCCCTAAAAAGTGTCCCTGCACAGATTCGCATGAGAATAAGCATTGCTAATTCTTGTGATACTTGGTGTTTTTCTTTAAAAACTCCATCTTGGTAACAGGCTTTAGAGGAGAAAGCCTGACACAGTGACCTGAGTGTGGCCTACAGGCTCCACAACCAGAAGGCAGAAAAATGGAACCTAAAGCGTATTTTAGAAAAAATCTCCTGATACGCTGGGAGGTGGTGGTGGTGGTGGTGTATCTGCCCCATGGCTTTTGAATGCATGAGCTGTACTGCTAACAGAAGCTGTGCGTGAACAGCACTGCCCCATAGCTTGTGGACCAGACCCCATAATAAAATACTTTCCAGTCCCCTCCATATTGGCCTATAATAAACTGGAGCCAGTCCTGCAGCGCTCACAGGCAGGACCAGCTGTGTCCCCCATCAGTCTCTGCTGCATTCCATGAGTTTGTTGTGCAGCTTCTTCCATTTACTTAGTGGGATGGTTTTAGCCTCGTGTGCTCTTCCTCTCTGATATACAGTCATTTTAGAGCAGTTCGCTGACTCACTCCCCCTTTGATGTAGTTCCTCCCTTCCCTCTCTTCTATTTCTTCCTCCCTTGATTTCCAGCTGTTTTGCTCTAGAGCAAACTTGAGGTTTGTCCCCAGGTTTCCAGTTCACAGTTTCAGGGTAACTGCTCCCCTGTGGTCCACTCCAGCAGCACCCAGTCATGTGTCTTGGAGAAGCTGTCCGTACCCTCCCACAGTTCTACTAGCCTTCATCCCCAAAGTTATTGCCTGGGGTTGCAATAGCTGTCCCAGAAAGTATTTAAATAGAGCCTCTGAAAATAGATGAAAACAGGCTGAGCTGCAAAGAGCTATCAGCCCGGAGCTGGATTTGTTCCTTTAGGGTAGAAGTTGGCTGTTCTCTTTTCTAAAACCCACCCCTTTGTAGCCACAGCATTCAGGCACACCTGGGGGGAGACAGGACCATCTGCTTTCTCTGGTTACCCCTACAGAAACAATCCCTCCCCCACTCCATGTTCTTAATCAGACACCTCGTAGAGTTTACGACCAGAAGGAACCATGAAATCGTCTGACCCATGTGTCACAGGCCTTGACTTTCACCCAGTTACCCGTGTTAAGCCTAATAACCTATTTAGCATTTCAGGCCTTGAGACCAGGGATGCTGAGATGTCACCAGCATCCAAGGCCATGCAATGCCAGGGACCTGGCTGGGGGAGACCTGCCCAGATGATTGATGCACCATACCCCACACTGCAGAGAAAAGTTAAAACCACCCAAGATCTCTTCTAGTCTGACATGAGGGAAATTCCTTCCCCACTCCAACTCTGACCATCAGCATAAACCTGAACATGTGAAGAAACCTCACCAACAAAGTTTCTCTGAGCAAGGATTCTCTGCGTTGCCTAAGAGGTTGGCCTGTTCACCCACCCATTGTCCAAGCTCCAGTTGGTACTTCAGAGGAAGGTTAAAAACAAACCAATGCCCAGGATGCATCTGGATGATTGTGCAGCTGTAGAGGAAATTCCATCCTGTCTCCAAAACATCCCATGGCTCAGGAAGGGAAGGGATGAAGGCAGGGTTCATAGAGCCTGAGGCCAGAAGGAACTTCCAGAGTCCAGCCTGACTCACTTGCCAGCCATGTATTAAGATTAATCAAAGGGAGGTTTTTCTGTCCAGGGAAGGTTATGCCTTGGGTTTTAGGGATAGCTGGCGATGGTAAAGAGATGAGGATGGTCGTGTGCCATGCTGTACTCAAGACAGTAGTGTGTTCGCAGATTTACCACTCTGTTCGTAAAAGCTGTAGAGTGGAGAAATGCTGCCACAGGGACATCTGAAAATACAAATGGGACCCATCATTCCCTTCCCTGTCCTGTGCTATCCTCCCATCAGTTATTTCCATTGTGCTGGGCTTGCATTCGGCTTTCCTCAAAGACAAAACTCCTCTGCCCTGAAAGGTTCGTGGCTGGGGTGAGTTGTGTCGCACACAGATGAAGACAATGGATGAGGGTGGGGCTCAGAATGGACTTCACCCATTTTTCCAGTTTGTGTCTGCTCTCAGTCAAGCCTGAGAGCAGTGTTAGGTGGATCAGGAATAGGGTGATGGCATTTTGTGTTTAAATCCGAGCATCCGCAGAGCTTCCTTCTTCACTGCCCAATTTCTGCAGATGCACCATCATCCTATTGTCACCAGTCCAGGCACCTGACTGCATGGCTGGTTAGGGAGAAACAGCAGCCAGGCTCAGAGAGGGGGAAACGATGGGAAATACTAAGTAGCTTGCATGAGCTGGTAAGATAACTGTGTAAAGCCTATGGATTGTGTGTAGCTTTCTGTGTCCAGAGGATCAGGGAGGTTTCCTTCAGTGGGATGGTTTCCCTGTCAGAGGAGATTGTTACCGTATTTCGTGGGATGCTTTCATGGTGGTGTTGAGGATGGTGATCAATTCACTGGAATTGAAATACTCTTTTATATTCAGGTGCAAAACTTACACATGGAGCCCGTGAACTGGTGTCCCTGGTAGCCTAGTGCGTCCGCTGCTGGTTTGGTGGTTGCAGACCCTGACTCACCTGTGCTCCCGGGCTGGGCAGTTTCTATGCACAAGGCTGGTGCACAGAAGAGATCCACTGGCAGGATTTTATGGCTGCTGCCATCCTCAGAACGTCCCATGGAACATTCTCTGTGCAGGTGGAAACATGGTGTTACTGCACCAGAGCTGCCTCTTGGCCAAGCTAGTCTGATGTCTTGCCTCCCGCAGTGACCACTTGATGGTATTGATCAGAAAGGCCCAGTCCCTGCTGCATGCCCCTAGCCCACTGGGAAATCCCACAGGGAAAAGGATTTCTGCCTGGCCCCCACAGGTGACCAGCTGCTCCCCTGCAGCCTTAAAAGTATTTCCTTTTCTCATGATCACAACCAGAATGGGGATCACATGACACCAGCCAGCCCCAGTGGCTGGCTGCCTGGAAGAAAATGCAGAGGAAAGAAATAACCAAACTCTGCAGCTGAAGGAGCCCAGTTTCTTTAGTGCCAAAGCAGGTAAGACAGAGCAGACCTTGCTTTGCCTCCTGTGTAAGATACTTTGTACCTCTGGCATTGCTTCCCCCTCCCAAAAGAGCCAGGTTGGTCTGATGAGGCCTCCTGGGAAAGGGAAGATGGCTTCCTCCAGAGGATCTTTGTGTTGCTCCTGCACCAGGCAGGCAGTTCCAGAGCAGCGCCTGTTAGCTCTCTGGTGTTCCTGGGCTAGCTGGTGGGTCATGGCTGTGACACTGGATCTCTGTGTTAGGGTGCTTGGGGCAGTGAATGGCTGGGCTGTGTGTGTGGTGGGGGTGGACAGAGGATATGTGAAGGTTCCCAAGCAGGTATCAGATAAGTGGGGGCAGCGAGAGTTTTGGAAAATGAACAAGGGCTGAAGCTGCCTTCCTGGCATGAGTGAAACTGCCAAAGGAGGGTCGGGGGAGGGGGGGGGCTAGTGAAGGTGTAGGAGAATCCAAATCATGCTGGCTTTCCAGATGCAGAGAGGGGTCCCTGGCCCCAGCCTCATGGGTCTGATCTCAGCCCTCCACATGGACCTGTTTCCCCACCCAGAAAGTGAGTCCCTCACAGTCCCAGCTCTGATAGGAAGTTGCCCCACAGCCATTTTGGCCTGGCTGCCCAGCTCTTCCTTCAGAATGGGACTGGTGTGTAGCAGACGGGACATTGCAACTGTGACAATGTAACCCATATGCCTGAAAAGGCTATCTCTGAGAGACCTGCTGAGGGTGGGTTACTGTTGCTGGTCGGATTAGCTACCCACAACTAGAAACTTCCAGTAGCAGGGAGTGGTAGCATTTTGAGCATGCTCCACAGGGTGCCCTGCTGGTGTGATGTGGTGTGGTCAGTCAGATCACATGGGAGCAGCAGTCTGTGCAGACAGTGAGCTAGAGCTGCCTTGAAAGGAGACTATGTGCTCAGTTTTCAGGAGAGAAGCTGAGCCAGGAGTGAGCAAGATGTTTTCTCCCTGTAATGGAATCATTTGCAACAGACCTTGCAGACATGCATATGGGACTGAGGGCTGGTTGCAAAGGAGAAGAAAAATCCTGCATGGAATGCTACAGAGGATTCCAGCAAAGGAAGAAGAAGAGGACAGCGATTTCTTGCCACTCAAGCTTCTACACTGGAACAGAGACTGTAGCTGAGAGTTGGGTGAACTCCACCTGGACTTTGGGACTCTTGGGTATCTTTCCTGCTGGGTTTTCTGTAGGGATTGTTCTTGGTTAATTGTATTTTGTTTTCTTAGGATAAGATTAATTTAGTTAGTAGTTAATAAAGTTCATTGTTATGTTTATTGTAGTAGTATTTTAATGTGGGAGTGTAGCTCTGAGCAAGCTTCGCTGTGAGTCCCATACAGACTGGATCCTGGGTCTCCTCCAGCTGCTTTCTCCATAGGGATTGGGATTGATTTCTGTGAGGCACTGGAGAAGGGCAATTAAATGAATTTTAGCCCACCCGACGGTTACAACAACCCATGGCCTTGTGCTCATTGCCTGGCTGAAAAGACAGGATCACAGACCTGCTCCAGCATCTGCATTTCCCAGGGTATGGAAGATAGACCTGAGCCAGTTCAAAGAAGCCCTGCCAAGTCTGTGTTATCTGCATTTGCCTGCTCCACAGCCTGGCCTTGTTGGCTTTGAATGTTACTTAATACAGAATGATTTTCTAATCCTAACTGACTATTAATAAACATAGCTATTACCCTAACACTGCACAGCTGTTGTGTGCTTTTCTTTTTCCATGCCACAGTAACCTGAAGGAACCACATCAGTGTATTTATCAACACGCCAGACCCAGCTGCATAGACGGAGCTGCTATTGTCAGGTTCTGGGGCTTCCAAAACACAGAACATGCCGAACGCAGCGAGAAGACACTCAAACTATTTAAAGAGCTACTGCCCTTTTTTTACACATCAAAATAGCACTTTACAAAGATTAAAGAAAATGAATGTCCTGACAATGACAGGTCGGGAAAGACCTGGCAAAAGGGACAAAGGTTAAAAGATACATGAGTGGAGTAGAAGACAGGCTTACCCAAAGTGTACGCCTCGTGCAGAAAAACACAGCAAAGGGACTTTCCTTCTGGGTAATTGTGTATGTTTATCTTCTATAGGCCATTGTGATTTTGAAGGTCCAGATAAAGATACATGCACAGTGCGTTATGGTACCTTGTTATAGTTGTTAGTATTGTTTTTGTTTTAAGAATAGTAGAATATAGATTGTTTGATACCATTTCATGAGGCAGTTCTGTGTGTTTTGGTGACACTGAAGAAGCAGAAGCCAGGATTTAAGACCGGGGTTTCAAGCTCCAGGCTCCCTCCTGATGGCCACGATTCCCCGCTCCGCCCTGTCCCCACCTCCACAGCAAGGTAAGTGCTGTGGGGGGAGCCGGTTTGGGGGCCAGGGACTGGATTGGGGCCTGGGAGCCGGCGCGGCCCTGTTTGGGGGCCCAAGGGCCAGCTTGGGAGCCTGGGGACCAGCATGAGGGCTGGCTCGGGGCCCAGGAGCTGGCGCGGGGCAACTGGGGGGCCAGCTCAGGGTGCAGGGCAGCTCGGCGGTTCAGGAGTCGGCGTGGCCCAGTTTGTGGGCCTGAGGGCTGGCTTGGGAGCCCAGGGGCCAGCGTGAGGGTGATCTCAGGGCCTGAGGCAGCGCAGGGGCCTGGGAGCCAGCGTGGCCCTCTTCGGGGGCCCAGGGGCCAGCTCAGGGGCTGGCCTGGGGTCCGGCTTGGGGGTGCGGGGGCTGACGTGGCCCTGTTCGGGGGCCTGGGGGCTGGCGCAGGGGCTGGTTTGGGGTTCAGGAGCAGGCGCGGGGCGGCTTAGGAGCCAGCTCAGGGCACAGGGTGGCGAGCTGGTGCGGCCCTGGTCGGGGTCCTGGAAACTGGCATGGGGGCCCGGGGTCCAGCGTGAGGTGTGGGGGGCTGGCTCAGGGCGTGGAGTCTGGCACAGGGGCTGGTGCGGCCTGCCTCAGGGGCCGGCTCGGGGCTTAGGCCTTGTAGGGGGCCCCACAATGGGCCTTCGCCTCGGACCCCAGATAGCCTAAGGCAGCCTCTGGCTAGATGGACCATTGGTCTGACCCAAGATGGCTGTTCTTATGGCGGGGGGTGCCACAGAGTCGGGATTTGTGTGTGCAGTGAGTGGGGCTGGCTATATGGGAACAGGGAGATGGGGTGCATGGTGGGTAGCAAGGTGGAGTGTGGGTGGGGTGGTGACAGTCTGGGTGTGTCAGGGAGTGAGGTGGCAGATGTGGGGGGGCTGATAGGGTGCATGTATAGAGGGCAATGAGAGGGTGTGTACAGAGGTGCGAGAGGTGGGGAATGTGGGGGTGAGGGCGGTGAAGGGAGGTTTGTAGTTGGGAGGTCACTGAGGCTCTGTCTCTGGGGAATAGGGTGGTACATAGGTGCAGTATATGTTGGGGTGCTGAAGCATGAGAGTAACAGAGACCCTGAGGAGGCTTGCGTGAGGGAGACACTAAGGTGGGGTTGGTGGGAAGGTGAGGCAAGGTGTGAGGGGAACCCAGAGAAGTCTGTGGGAGGACGCTGAGGTGGGGGGACGCTGAGGTGGGGTGTGTGTAGGGGGGGACGCTGAGGTGGGGTCTGGGGGGGAAGTGCCTCAGTGGGATGTGGTGGTGCTGAAGTGGTGTGGGGGGGCAGTGAGGCGAGGTTTGGGGCAGAGGCGTGGTGTTGGGGGGGGAGCGAGGCGGGGTGGGTGTGGGGCGGGGGGGCAGGTCATGCTGTCAGCACCAGACCAGGCAGGGCGGAGAGGGGCGCAGGGCAGAAGGGGCGGGCCGCGGGCGGTTCCCAGCAGGGGTGGGGTCACTATGCTCTGTGCGTAGCGCGGCGAGAAGCTCCACTTCCGCCTGGCCCTGCGCCCCACTGTTTTATTGTAGGTCCTACACTAATCCTCGGCGCGCGCGGGCTGCCCAGCACGGGCTGTCACTGAAAGGCGATACGGCCCCTTTAAGTCCTAGAGCGTCCCGCCCCCCTGTGCATGCGCACATACCGCGCGCCGCCGGGCTGGGGAGGGGTGGGCAGTGGGGCAGAATTGAGTCCGGGCGGCGCGCGCTGCACCTTGTGTGCTCCTGGGAGGGGCCGCGCCCAGGGCTCGGAGCGCGCCGCTTGTCTCCCTCTGCCTCGCGGCGCGGGAGGGCGCTGCTCGCCTCTTCTTCCCGCCCTGCTCTGGAGGATGCGCCCGGGGCCGAGGCGGGGCTGCTGGACTTCGCTGTGCCCACCCAGCCCGGGGCCAGGGGCCGCCTCGGGGGCCGCAGGTGAGACCCGCCGGCAGGGCAAGGCCGGGCCGGGAAGCCCCGGGCGCTGTGGGGTGGGGACCATGCAGCCGGGACAGGTTACCCTGGGTTCTCTCTTGGGGG
>ML686049.1:2598709-2624582 GCA_007922175.1 Pelusios castaneus
GACCATGCAGCCGGGACAGGTTACCCTGGGTTCTCTCTTGGGGGGGGCCCAGCGTGGTCCAGGCGCCCTGCGCTCTTGGCGGCGGTGACATTGAATTGCTGCGCGTGCACTCACACTGGGCTGGGCTTTGGGCAGGAAGGCCCCAATGGCCTTTAAAGCCTGCACAAGTTTCCAGCCTCTCCTTTCGCTCCTGCTCAGGTGTTTCTGCCGCCTGGCCTGTCTGCGGGCATCAGTGGCCGTAGAAACATACCAGTAACTCTCACAGTGATGGCCTGGAAAAGTCAGCGTTCGTCGACAGTGCCCCCAGTTGCATGTTGCCAGCTCTAGTTTGTCCCCTTAGTAGACTAAATCTCTGCAGTTGGTGTGTGGTAGTGGGTAGACAAATGGGATCTTTTACTGGTGAATACACTAGTGTTGAAGCCTTTGCACGTGCATATCCCTCATGCTGCCTCCTCTTCTGCTGTCTGCTCATGAGAACAGAGCAGATGACCCCTGTATTGAAATATGTACAGATTTGCTATGCTAGGAGAACAGCTCATGAGCAAGGAACACAGAAGCAGATGGGGGACAAGGTCTATAGAGCTACATGCCCACTCTTGGAATAAGGGATAGCCTTGATGTACCGTGGTTCAAGATGTTAGTTTCAGTAAAGCACGGGGCTGTGTGGAGATGGCTGTAGGCAAGACTCAATTTCACTGTTGGTAAAATGGCGTTAATACCAATTTAGGGGCATTCTGTAAAGTAGATTTGTAATATGCTTTGAGGTCAAAGGCCTTTTCTACACAAGAGAAACTTTACTGTTGAAAGAACTATGTGGTGCCCCTTAGCAAACTTGTAACATCCCTTGGTTCTACCTGTAAGAGTGCTCAAACTCTTTGAATGAATACAAAATATCATTTGTGTCAGTATTGTTGTGAGCTGGGTGAAATCTTGACCCCATTGAGGCTGGTAACTGAACGGTGAGTTCACACCTAAGATAAATGTAAGCATAAATTCCCGAGGGATAGCTGTGTTAGTCTGTGTACAGCAAAAACAATGAGTCCTGTGGCACCTTAAAGACTAACACATTTCTTCGGGCATAAGCTTTCGTGGGCTCCAGTCCACTTCTTCAGATGCATGAAGTGGAAACTACAGTTGAGATACATATGCACATGCCAGGATGAAGAAGGGTGAGTGCTAGCAAAGTCAATTTAGTTAGGGTAGATGAGGCCCATTCACACCAGTTGATTAGAAGGTGAGAATGTAAACAGGGACACTCACTCTTTGTAATGTGCTAACCATTCCAAGTCCCTATTCAGACCCAATCTGACTGTGTCATGTTTGCAAATTGGTTCCGGGCTGCAGTTTCATGCTGAAGTCTGTTTTCAAAGGGTTTTTTTTTGTTTTGGAAGTATGGCAACTTTCAAGTCTGCTACTGAGTGTCCAGGGAGATTAAAGTGTTCTCCTACTGGTTTATGGACGTTACCATTTTTTATGTCCGATTTTTGTCCATTTATTCTTTTGCTTAAAGACAGTCCAGTATGGCCAGTGTTCATGGCAGAGGGACATTACTGGTACATGATGGCATATACCACATTAGTAGATGTGCAGGTGAATGAGGTCCTGATGGTGTGGCTGATGTGGTTGGGAGCTTTCACTGGAGTCGACGTGCAGGCTGAGTTGGCAACGGGATTTGTTGCAGGGACAGGTTCCTGAGTTAGTGTTCTTATTGTATGATGTGTATTTGCTTCAGGTGGAGGAGCAGTCTGTAAGCAAGGATTGGCCTGCTTCCCAGGGCTTGAGAGAGCGTGGGATCACCTTCCAGGCTAAGTTGTAGATCTCTGAAGATATGCTGGAGGGATTTTAGCTGTGGCTTGTAGGTGATGGCCAGTGGTGTTCTATTGTTTTCTTTGTCGAATCTGTCCTCTAGTAAGTGACTCCTGGATACCTGTCTGGCTCTGTCAGTCTGTTTTTTCACTTCCCCAGGTGGGTACTGTAGTTTTAGGAATGTTTGGTAGAGATCCTATAGGTGTTTGTCTCTGTCTGAGAGATTGGAGCAGATCTGGTTGTATCGTCAGGCTTGGCTCGTATGCATAAGTTACACCTAAACCAAAGATATGTGTGGCACCATGTAGGAACTTTTGACTGACCTGTGTTGGGTAGGGGTGTGTTTGTGTGTGAAGAGAGACCATGTGTGCATGCAAATTGAGACCCCACAAGAACAAAAGAGAGGGAGAAGCCAGGCAAGAAAGTCAATCAGGTGCCTTTAAACAAAGTTTGACCCTGGATAAAGCTAGAGAGAGAGCTTTAGGCTCTGATATTTGCTAAAGCAGCTTGCAGTCTGTAAGCTCAGAAACTGGTCCTTTTGTTCTTGGTTCCCTTTTGCATTTAGAGATCATAGATGCTCAGGCAGGACCAATAAGGTCATCACCTCCTGCACAATGCAGGCCACAAAACTTCACCCACTCCTGTAATAAACCTGTACCCTATGTTTAAGTTGACCTAAGACACAGGTCTTGCTCCATTCCTTGTAAATAAACAAGATTGCATCAAAGAAAATACCATACTCCGTCAATTTCTACTTTCAACAAGCAAGTCACCATGTGGTTCTCCTGGTCATCACAAAACCAGCTACCTATGTTTCTAATGGTTGAGTGCCCCATACTTGCAGCTGGTACTTTTTTCCCATGAATGTAGTTACACAGTGTAATCTAGTCACCTCTTGTTCTTTTTGAACAGCTAAAAACAGATTAAGCTCTTTAAACCTCTCCTGTAAGCCATTTTCTCCAATCCCTGAATCATTTTTATCTTTTTTCACCTCTTGAATTTTTTAACATTCTTTTTAAAATGTAGAG
Organism: Pelusios castaneus; assembly: GCA_007922175.1. Taxonomy (NCBI): domain Eukaryota; kingdom Metazoa; phylum Chordata; order Testudines; family Pelomedusidae; genus Pelusios; species Pelusios castaneus. Next base: position 2,601,544 of record ML686049.1, read on the forward strand.
ACCAGAAGCCGATGCAGTATTCCAATACCTGACTCACCAATATCACATGCAGAGATAAAATCACCTTCCTACTTGCTACTTCTCTTTTTATACATCCAAGGATCACGTTAGTCTTTTTTGCCGCTGTGCAACGCTGGTAGCTCATGTTCAGTTGTTTGTCCACTGTCACTTCTAGAACCTTTTCAGAGTCACTTTCCAAGATACAGGCTTGGAGACTGAAGACTCTCTTATCTGTACAGCAGGTACAATGGAAGTGCCAGCTTCACCCTGTGTGCAGCTAATATACTTTTTCCCTGATCTGAAAGGACTGTATTGGAGAGGTAGTCATTTCTGGACATGGCTTCATGCACATTTATAATCCATTTTAACTTTCTTAAAAACATGGATAAAGTGGATTATTTTTCCTTATAAGCAACCTCCCCTGATTACTTGATGAATTTGAACCCCCTATTCACCTTTCAGAGAACGAATTGCCACTTTCAGTTTTGGTCACATATTTTTCTCCTGAGTCAAATATGTTTTTTCAAACTTTTCTTGCTGTCTGCTTTCCTTCCTCCCATATTCTGCTTGTGTTATCTGCAGTGATTAATAGATTTTGAAGTCAGAAGGGACTGATATGATCATCTAGACAGACCTCCTACACAATTCAGGCCACAAAACCTCCCACCCACTCCTGCAATAGACACCTACCCTATAACTGAGTCACTGAAGTCCCCAAACCTACTTCCATTCTTTCTTTCGTTCTTTTTCTTTCTTTAAAAAAATTAAAAATTTTAATTTTAATTAAAAACCTTTTTAAAAAGGTTTTTAAAAAACTTTTCTAAAAATTTCAATGAAATTCATTCAAATTCAATTAATTAAACCCAATTAATTACTTTTTTACAATCACTTTGAATTCAATTAATTAATTTTTAATAGGGTTTTAAAAACTGTTGTATGAAAATCTTTCAGTGATGCGGCCCTTGGGACAATATCCTAGTCCTCATGTGGCCCTCGGGGTGATTTGAGTTTGAGACCCCAGGGTTATAATATGGAATTACAAGTGAATGCATCAGCATGGTATTTTTATCGATGAATATTCCACTGTTTGAAGCAATTCTATGGTATAAAGTCATCTTTAGCGCTACACCTTGGCATATTTACCAGTGGTAGTCAGAGATCAGCTAATTGCCAAACTAGGCTGTCCCATCATACCATTTCCTCCTATTCTGTAAGTTTCCCATCTTCAAAGCGTCTGACGAAGTGGGATTTTCTCCCACGAAAGCTCATGCGATAAATAAATCTGTTAGTCTTTAAAAGTGCCACAGGACTCTGTTGTCAACCTTCTTTTAGTTAGGTTAAACAAGCCAAGCTCTTTGGCTACGTCTACACTGGCAAGTTAGTTCGAATTAAGGAGGCTTACTTCGAACTAACTAAAGACATGGCTACACTAGGCTTTAGTTAGTTCAAATTAAGGGCTTCCTTAATTCGAACTAATAAGTTTGAATAGGGTATTCGAACTAAAGGGTTAATTCGAACTAACTAGTTCGAATTAACCAATGTGGCCATGTTAATTCGAACTAATTTCTTAGTTCGAACTAACCGGCCATTGAAATGAATGGGGATCGCTAATTCGAACCAACTAAAATTAGTTTGAATTAGTTAGTTCGAACTAACTAATTCGAACTAATTTTAGCAAGTGTAGACATAGTCTTTGAGTCTCCACTCATAAGGCAGGTATTCCATTCTACGGATCATCTTACTAGCTCTTCTCTGTACCTGTTCCAGTTTGAATTCATCTTTCTTAAACATCGGGGACCAGAATTGCACACACTATTTCAGATGAGGTATCCTCACTGCCTTTTATAATGGCACTAACACCTCCCTGTTTCTACAGGAAATACCTAGTCAGATGCATCCTAGGTCGAAATTAGCTTTTTCACAGTCATATCACATTGGTGGCTCATACTCCTTCTGTGATCTAATACTCCCAGGTCCTTCTCCTCCTTTGTCACCTTGAATTGATGCAGTCCAAGTTTATAGCAAAAGTTCCTGTTATTAGTCCCTAAGTGCATGACCTTGTATTACCACTATTAAAATTCATCCTGTTTCTATTGTTCCAGTTTACAAGGTCATCCAGATCTTCTTGTATGATATCAGGGGGTGAGTGGGGTGACTGCCTAGGGCCCTGAGCCACTGCCCAGCGCCCCCACTGCCTCACTGCTCCCTGCTGCCTTTGGCTGCAAGGGGAGGGGTGGAAGGGCAGATCCCAGCCTCTGGGCCAGCCCGCCCCACTTCTGGGGTGGAGCAGCTGGCCCCAGGGGTGGGGAGGAAGAGTGAATCCTGGCCCCTGGACTGGCCAACCTTGCCCTCCAGCACGGGGGGTGGGGGCTCCACCAGTCTGATTGGCCCTGGGTTCCACCCCCTCCTCGGGACAGCCCTGATGATATCCCAATCCTTGTCTGTTAGCAGTACCTCCCAATTTTGTGTCATCTGCAGACTTTATTAGCACATTCCCACTTTTTGAGCAAAGGTCAGTAATAAAACTGTTAAATAAGATAGGTCACAAGACTGATCCCCGAGGATCTCCAATAATAACTTCCCTAAATTTGGCAGTTCACCTTTCAGTATGACACATTGTAGCCTCCCCTTTAATCAGTTCCTCATCCACCTTTCAATTTTCAAATTAATCCCCATCTTTTCCAATTTACCTAATATTCCCCATGTGGAACTATATCAAATGCCTTACTATAATCTAGATAAATTAGATACATTGCATTCCCTTTATCTAAAAAAATCTGTTATCTTCTCAAAAAAGGAGATCAGGTGGGTCTGGCATGATCTACCTTTTGTAAAGCCGTGTAGTGTTCTGTCTTAGTTTCCGTTAACTTTGATGTCCTTAACTACTTTCTCTTTGAAAATTTTTTCCAAGACTTTGCATACTGCCGAGGTCAAACTAAGGATGAGTCTACAGTATCTGCCCTTTTTGGTGGCAGTCGAACGTAGATACACAAGTTACCTAAAATAATTTGCGTATCTACCTTCGGCTTCTCTACTCCCTGCACACACATTCCGCTGGTTCGAAGGGCAAAGCCTCCCTTCTAATTAGGGTTAGCTGGTTGCTGGTGTGGTGTTGCAGGATTGACTTCTTGATCAGCTGAGCAGGTCTTCAGTCAGTCAATCAGGAAGTTCGAACTGACAGTGGCGAATTTGCCACCATCAATGAAGACCTACCCAGAGAGACCTGTAGTTACGTGGATCGCTTTTTACCCTTTCTTAAAAATAGGAACTATTCTCCAGTCATATGGTTCAACCCTTGAATTTACAGAGTCATTAAAAATCCTTGCTAACAGACTTGCAATTTCATGTGCCAGTTTCTTTAATATTTTTGCATGAAGATTATCTGGGCCCCTCGATTTAGTCCCATTATTTAAGCTGTTCAAGTTTGGCTTTTACCTCCGATATGGTAATTTCTACCTCTATTCCCATTAGTCACCCTGCCACTATCTCCCAACTCTTCACTAGCCTCATTAAAAATGGATGCAAATGATTTGTTTAGATAATGGACCATGCCTAGATTATCCTTAATCTCCACCCTGTCCTTGGTGCTTAGTGGTCCAGGTTCTTCTTTCTATTTTCTTCCTATTTATATGGCTGTAAAACCTTTTACTGTTGGTTTTAACTCCCTTTGCAAGGTATTCATACAAATGGGAATACTGGAGTGCCTAGACATAACGTAAGGTTGTCTGGGTACCTAAGTTAGACTTTTACAACTGCCTGGGGTTGTATTTGCCAACTGAAATATCACAAGCATGCTTTTAAAGTGCAGGTTATTGAGCAAATAGAATCTAATGGCTCCCTTGAAACCAATACAGTCAGTAGTGTAATGCAGTGTGCTAAAGGCAACACAGTATATGCTGCTCAGGCAGCAATGCAGAGATGTGATAAAAATCAGTCTTCAATGTAAATACTGCACAAATGCACAGTAGCTGAATATTCATATGCTCTAGTTTTATAGTATATTAAACATTTTTTTAAAATCCCCTTTGTCCAGGTTGGAGGTGACTGAAAATTGTTTCTATCCAGCTGCTTGGCCTGTGTGAAATAAATGCAGATAAACACAAAAGTAAACACACAAATCACCTTGACAATTGGCACTAATTGGCCCCTTTGTTTATACTTAGAGAGATGAAATAGCAGTACCAGAAATTAAACCTTCTTTTCTCCATCAGACCAAGCTTGAAAGAAATTGCTGGAAGGGAGAGGGGATTGTGTATGTGTGAAGTATGCCCTTCTGCTGACTTTTTTCTGAGTTATATATTTTTTTGCCACAGGACTCCTTATATATTTTGTATATACGCACACAATTTTGATCTCCACCATATCAATCTGATACATTCCACCTGCACTAAATTCATTAAAAAGGAAAACAAAACCCAGAAAAAGTTCCTCAAATGCCTTACCTCTTTTTGAGGGCCTGTAAATGTAACTTTTTTTTTAAAGGCTTTGAATTGTGCACATACTAAAAGTCTGAAATTCAGTTTTCTGTATGATGTTCCTAAAAGTAACCTTTTGTTCAGCGCAGTGGAATGTCAACAGAAATCAGGTAATGTGCTGGCTGCCTTGAATAGTAGTAGGAAAAATGAGGGTTCAGGATGCCCAAGAACCTTTTTTTCCTCACCCTCTGAGGTTCTCTTTCTCTCGCATGGAAGTCTCCCACTGCATTCCTTGGTAGGGTGACTCAGCCATTTCCTAACTGGTATTAGTGCTTGGTTGAGAATGAGCAGATGGATACTCCATCTAGACAAAAAGGAGATGATGGCTGTGGAACTGAAGCAAGTACTGGAAGAATCAGTGACAGTAACTTCAGCTCTTTGGTTGGTTGTGGGGAGAAATATGTTTGGTCTGAGTTTACAGTCTAGTAGTCTTGTTGGTTGCCAGGTTTTCCAAGTAGCAGTTGTGCTCTAAGTTTTGTTCTTTCTGCATCTGGCTGGAAGGCTGACTAATTTGTTGAGGGATTCCAAAGGGGTAGCCGTGTTAGTCTATTGTAGAAAGACAACAGAGTCCTGTGGCACTTTTAAAGACTAACAGATCTATTTGTCGCATGAGCTTTCATGGGAGAAAATCCCACTTCGTCAGATGCTTGAGGTGTGGGATCCCCTGCTGCTCTCCAGGTCTCCTCACTTTAAGACTGGATTGCTGACTGAACATAGTATTATTTGGAAATGTCAACTAATGAGGCAGCCTTCTTACTTAGTGATATCTCCGACAGAGATTGCATCACAGCTGTTCCCCATTTTCACTGGCTTCTCTAGTTTTGGTTTTGGGTGTAATTCAAGGGCTTGGTATGATTTAAAAGTTGTTTTTTAAAAACTTGTTTGAGCTCTCAGTGAGACACTGTCTTTCCCCATGTGAGACGAAAGCACAGTTTCGCACCTGAGGCATGCAAGTGACAATCCTCTGTGGTGAACTGTGAGGGGCCTTGAAACTTGCTTTAGACCCAGTACTACCCCTGTGCTCTAGCAAAGCCCACGTCTGACCTTTGGGGAACGCCGCGAGGTCTGTGTGTTCCCGGCTTTTGTGAAGAGGAGGGTGTAGGGAGCTGGTGATTGTACTGATGGATTAATTGCTTAAGGCAGAGTAAGCGATTTTAATTTTCTTTTTATTTGTTTTTTTACCATTTCAGATGTAACTAACACTAAGTATCACAGGTCCTACTCACATCCTAGGACTACACTAGTTATATAGAAACACGTTAATGTAGCAAAAGATACATAAACTCTATGACTCAGTGATTTGTTGTCCACCGTTCAGCGTTGAATGACCATTCATAATTTCGCGTGAGTTGTAGCAGAATGAAATTTCATCAAGCCTGTCTTAACATGTAAAGGAACTCTGTCTACTTAAAAATCATTTTTCATCCTTAAAAGCAAATCTACTCTAATTAAAGCTTAAACTCTGACAGATTAGAAGGGAAAGATTGGTTTCAGTTTGTGCCTTTCATATAAATAAAGTTTCATGCTTTCTTCTGCCTTATCAGTTAAGTTGCAGTCTTGTAAAGACTTAGCATTTGCTAAATTTGCTTAAAGTGAAGTATGTGCACAGTCTTCGCAGGATTCAAGCAGGGCCCGAGTTGCTTCCCTCTTTGTGTTGTTTTCCACAACAAGAGACATATTTAAAAGGAAAATGTGATTGTAAGACCATAGGACTGGGCAGTTGCAAAGCAGACTTGTTTTACAGTGCTCTGTATGATGAGGCTTAGTTCTCTAGGTGCTCCTGCAGTCTAAAAATATAATCAGGAATATTTGAATACCACTCCATTGGTTAAAAAGGTCTGACTACTTGCTCTCATTGGCTTTCTACATTACAAAAGTTAAGTCGACTTTGTTAGGTCGACTTAGAGTCTCCACTAGACTCTCAAGTTGACTGGCAAGGTCGAAGGAGAGCAGCGGCTCCCCGGGCTATGGGAGCTGTGGCTCCCGATAACAATGGGAGCCCCAGCTCCCTGGCAAACAGGGAGCTGTGGCTCCCCCTGGGCACAAGCGAGCCCTGTGGGGCTCCCCAGCTGGGGCTCCAGTGGCGAGGGAAACCCCCGCCGCTCCGGCTGTGGCTCCAGCAGCGAGGGATTCCCCTGCCACCGGAGCCCTGGCTGGGACGGTGGGGGAATCCCTCACTGCTGGAGCCCCGGCTAGAGTGGCGGGGGTTTCCCTTGCTGCTGCAGTCCGGGCCAGGGAGCCCCACGCAGCTCCCTTCTTCCCAGGAGCCATGGCTCCCTTATCCCTCAGGGGGAGCCAGGGCTCTAGGGGAGAAGGGAGCCGCAGTTCCCTGCTTGCTGGGAGCCTCGGCTCCCCCCGGGAACAAGGGAGCCGCGGCTCCTCCCGGGGACAAGGGGCTCCATCCAGGACAAGGGGGCTCCCTGGCAGAAGGGAGCCGGGGTTTCCCCCCGGGACAAGGGAGCCGCACGCAGCTCCCTTCTGCCAGGGAGCTATGCAGGTCTCCCTTGTCCCCCCCGCGCTAGGTCAGTTTATGGAATGAGTCAATTTAACACGTCCACACTGGCTTAAGTCGACTTAAGAAGTCAATTTAAGCCTTAAGTCAACCTAAAACGAGGTATTATTAAGTTGATTTAAGCTTTTATTAAGTCAACTTAAGGACGCCCTTAAGTCGACTTAATAAAAGCCCAGTGTGGACGGGAAGTAGTTTAGGTCATCCATAAGTCAATCTAAGCTCCCAGTGTAGATGCACCCATAGTGCCATGCCTTTGACTGTTCTGTCTTTATCATTCTTTCTTCTGAGGACCTAATTTTAGTTAATAAAGTTCTAGTTTATTTCTATGTTAATATGAGGCCATCCATGTAGAGTGACTGATTCCAACAGCTGTGGGTAGAACAGTCTTGCTACAGAGATGGGAGGAACAAGTTGTTTGCTACAATATGTTGTACATTGTATAGGCTTAGGCATAAAATAAAAGGAGAGCCAATGATTGGGTATTTTTTTGCATTTACAGACATGGTTTAAGTCAGATGATATTAAAGCTTGGCTGCATTAGCGGCAGCTCTTCCCAAACACTTCTCTCTTCTTTGCTGCTGATCTACCCTATTATTGGTTTATTCTTTGTAAAATGCACCGCTAGATACTTGGATAGGTATATCCCAATCTACAGCTTTGCTTGGAAAAAAGAAATTCCAAGTTGCCTTTGAAAAATGACCACAGACTTAGCCGCATGCCCCAGAATGAATCAAAGGACAATGGATATCCAAGATGACTGCACTCTGTTTCCTTTTATATATGGCTATGGTACTCGGATTAAATCTGACAATTGACAAATTCATGATGTTTTAACTATGCTTTATTTTTGTATTGATGCTGACAAGCTTTGGCCAGAAAGATGTAGCTATTTAAAAACAAAATATTTATGAGTGGGAGGGTGCAGAAGTTGTGGTAAAATTTACTTTTGCTATTGAAATCGCTGCGGTAAAATCTGTTTGGTTCTTTGAGCACTGCTCACATCCATTCGGATGTAGATCTATGTGCCGCAGTGCACAGTCTCTCGGAAACCTTTTTACCCTAGTTTATCCCTGTAGGGTCAGTGGCCACTGCCCCCTGGAGTCCCGTGCTATAGAGGTGGTGTTGACTCTGCCCCCCCTTCAGTTCCTTCTTTCCGCCTGAGTGACAGTCTGGAACCTCCTCGCCCTTGTGATCTCGCAGGTGCCTATCCTTGTCTTTAGGAGCTTAGTTCAGAGTTTCAGTTAGTGTTGTCCAATTAGATGTAGCTAGTAGCAGCATAGTCTGAGTTTTACAATTGGGACTCGAGTCCGGCACCGGCCCTCGGCCATGTCGGGCTTCAAACCATGTGCTGACTGTGGGAAGGCCTTTCTGGACAGCGATCCACATGATCGATGCCCCAAGTGCCTGGGCGAAGGGCACAGAGCAGATAAGTGCCATATATGACGCTCCTTTAAGCCCTGGGCCCAGAAAGAGAGGGAGAGCCATCTCCGAGCCATCCTCATGGAGGCAGCTCTAAGACCTGCTTTGGAGCCAGCATGGGTGCCCGCACCAGGACCATCGCCGGCACAGTGTGCACTCTCGGCACCAGCTCCACCCCAAAGCCACTCTTTATTGGCATCGAAAAAGAAGCCCTGTGCCGGTAAGGACAAAGCATCAGCACTGGGAACCTCAAAGGCCACGATGTGGCCTACACCACTGGCGCATCCCAAGGACCAACAGACCCCAGTGGGGAACAGGGGCCAGTCTCCCCCGGCCCTCAGCGCCAGAGGCCTTCCAAGTGGCGAAGGCCTCCTCGTGCCTGACACCACTGCCAGTTCCACGTGGAGTGGCATGGAGAGGGGAACCCACCATGGACTCCACAGCATGGAAGCGCCCGCTCCTCGGTACTGGAGCTCCGGCACCGACGTCTTCCCCAAACTGGGATTCCCTGGGGACTGGTGAGCATCAGAGGCCATGGTGCAACGCCCCTCGGAGGCTGATGAGCCTCGATGCCAACAGCTGTCACCTCCAGGCTCTGCCAATGCCCCAAGCACAGTCCTCGCCGGGACTTTCCTCCCACCTTACTCCGGTGCACAGTTTACCAGCCATGTCGGCACTGCCTCCCCACACCGATCCCCCTCTTTGTCAGTGAGGGACATCGGGGCTCAGCACAAAAGGAGGATCTCTTCTTCCCCGTTGGCACCGGAGGAGACAGACTCTCGGGGCGCGAAAAGTTCCTTGTCACCGACTGAGACCCACAAGTTGACCAAGCAGCACCGAGATCATATCTTCATGGATAATGGGCTATATTAAAGACTGCTACCGTTGGGCCAAGGAGTAAATTGACACCAGGCAAATGTTATGTAATAAGCTGTGGCTCAGGGAGAGAAACTTGGGAATGTGCTACAATACCTTTTCTTTGACTGACACTGTGGAGTTTTGTTTGGGTTATTTTGTGCATATGCATGGTATTAGGGTAGAATGTAGAGTGGTATATCCAGACCCAAAGAGATTGAGTCACAATCTCAATAATAATGGTAATTAGTCACGCAGCCAAACCCAAAGGTATGGTTTGGAAAGGACATCAATGAAATTCGCATGGGGAATTGCATGCCAGTGACTGTTATCAAAGCAGGTTGCCCAAGCATACGCTGCATGGCTCTGTTCAAGGTGTGTGTTTGTTTCAGCTATTGCTTGTATACACTTCAAACTTGATGATGACATATGTTGTTCTCTGCACATTTCATTACTGTAAAATTTGTAGGTGCTTTAATTCATAGAATTCTACCTTGTGATTTAAACTTCCAAGGAATTAAGCTGTCCTCTTAAATATTCGGAACACCCTCTTCCCAGCTCTTAATAAATTGCCTAATAAAAAATTGAAGGGCTCTTTGCCAACAATGACCCGCTTGAATGGCTCATTTTTTCAAATTAAGCAGAGTAATTTTGAGAGAATAGTAAAAGCTTTAGAGGTATCATATAGAACATGTTTTAGTACTGCTTTGAATTTCATAGATTGTGAATAAAAACGTCTCAGGAATGTCTGTCTTTTACAGAAGACGTAACCAAGGCCAAAAGCAATTGTTGGGGCCAAAATCTCCAATTATGTACTTCTCAAAATAGCCAGTGTTAAAGAATGACTGATAATAATGCTGCCTGTGACTTGTTTTCTTTCCATCCGACTACGTGTTCAGACCCTGGGGCAAAAAAATATGAAACATTTGTCATTGTTTGAATTTTTTGTTCAGACAAATGGACTTTGTTGGTAACTGTTTTGGCACCTGTAATGAACCTCTGGGGTTGGTCTGAGAGGAAGGACCTAAGCCTCTTCCAACATGTTTCCATTCACCCTGCAGCTTCTTGGTGGTGGGACGAAGTAGTGTTTGGTTATCACACTACAGGTTTAGGTCCGGTTCCAATCTAGGAGAAGTTGATTGTGAGAGGCTGGAGGTTACCAGTGAGAAACCCAGGTGGAAGGAGAGGTCCAGCAGCCTCACCCTTAGCTGGTTGCTAAAAGGAAGAACAAAGGTGGGGTTGTCAGAAGCAGTTTAATTTTTGCTTTGGGTGCTGTGGACTGTTTACTTTTAATGAGAGTCCTAAACTTTTTTCTTCAGATCGAAAAGGTAAATTACTAAAAGGGGAGGAAATATCTTGTTCTGGAATAAAATCCTTGCCTTTAAGAAAAACACTGACCTTAACTTCACATCTACTGGTTATTTTGAGACTCTAGTTGTTCAGGCAGCCCTAACAATCAGCAGATGATGATGTAAATCAAGGTGAATTATGACTTATCCTTCTTTTCTCTAATGTCTGTTGAGGGAGATAGCTTAGTTCCTTAACAAAATCTTGTTTATACAGTAATTTTAATTGAGAAAGCATCTGCCTTCAGACCTGACCTTTAATTCATTCCCCAAGTCATTTGTCTTTCATGTCAACTTTCTGAATTCTCAAAGACTGAGCCTTAAAATGGACTGAGTATAAATAAGATTATGAAGCTACTTTTTAGATTCTAATCCAAGTACATTTTTTTCCCTCTAAAATTAAATTGTCTATTTGTAATGAGGAGTATGTCAGGTGGAAAGTGTGTGCTCAGTGCTATTCAAGACACAGAGAATACAGGCCTTGCCCTGTAGACCAGACAGTCTAAATTGAAAACCATAGATTGAACTTTAGCTCCTTAGAACCCCAACATCCAACAGTCCACACGTTTTATGCCTTATTTGCAGAGTCCTAATATTACCCACTTTTTCAGAAGGGACCTCAAACCTAAGTTTCCCTCATCTAAAGGTGTCTGCCATATGGTGTTAAGACTGATTCTTTGTGGGTAGCTCTAGTTTTCATGCCTTCTCTCATTTCCCATTCATGGTTTGCTAAAAATTACCTGTCTCACCCCCTGCAAGGACTTTTCCTGAGGACAGTATTAGAATCACCCCTCTCCAGACTTTCCTATGTGTGTCCTGACAAGAAGCTCAAAGAAACAGAAGACCTGTATGACGATTTTACTTTTTGTTTGTCCGAGAGTTCCATACCTCTGGGTGTTCAGGGAATTCCTTAGTCCTCTCAACATCACAAAGTAACACACATGGATAACGAAAAAGGTGACTGAAAACCAGTGTGACTCTTTCCGTGTAAGTCTGGTGTGTGCTCTTTGCTTAATAAAAGTGCTTTGGTGATTTGCTAAATGATGTAAGTCTACAGGTGGATTAGGCCTTAAACGTTCCTGTTCAATTGGGCAAAAGCTGTAAAGTAAAAGCCAACTACAGGGCAAGGGTAAGACACCTCAGAGTGTCATTTTGGATCCTGCACCTTAGCTAAAGAAGTGCTTTAAATGGTTTATATTGCTTAAAGGGGAGACATGAGTTTTGGAGGTGGTATTATTTCTTGAGGTGTGAGAGGTGCTCAGCATCAAGGCTGCAGTATCTTTTCTGTGTTTACCAAACTTGATTGCTTTTTTCCTTGCTTTTCTGTTGTGTACTTTTTGTTAGGAACACGCAGTGCTGTTTTTTTTTTTGTTTGTTTGTTTTTTTTGTTTTTAAAAATAGATGCTGGTATGCTGGCAGGAGCAGTGTGGGGAAGGGGAGGGAGATATCAGGACCCTCCACCACTGCTGCCCTCCCTGGGGCCTCCAAACTCTCCTCCCACCGGCTCCCTGACCTTCCCCCCCCCTCACCTCTCCTGGCCCCCTCCCCACCTGCTGGTTCCCCGCCCCCCGCTCCCCCCACTGCTCCCTGACCTTCCAGGTCTCCTCCCCCTTACCTGGCCAGAGCTATAGGGGCGGCCAGAGTCACTCCCTGGCTGGGCTGCTCCTGTCCTGAGCCATGCATCCATTTGAGCATGCTCAGGGCAAGAGATTTGAAAAAGCTGCAGCTTGGCCACAGCTCCCAGGCAGCGCTGTCCCAGGGGGGGGAGGGGGGCGTGACGGCGAATGGGGCGATTGTCCTGGGCCCCGTGGTTATGTGGGCCCCACACTGTCCCACTCCTAATGAGGCAGTGCAGGGCCTGCACCGCAGCCCCATGGCCATGCTTCGCCCCCACCCCAGCTGCCTTCAGCAGCGGGCCGATGGCAGCGAGAGCGCTTTGCTCGGTCCCTGGGTCGGCTCTCCCCACCCCCAAGGCGGAGCAGCTGGCTGGCCCAGGGGCAAGGCAAGCGGGTACACGGGCTGGGCCAGGCAGGAGCCGGCATGCAGCAGGCTTCCTCTGAGCCGGCCTGGCCTGCCCCAGCCCCACACAAGGTTCCCGGCTATGGCTGGGGCGGGGCCGGCCCCTGCCGGCAGTGTGGCCTTGGGTCCCTGGCTGCGGTGCCGGCAGCAGCCTGTGGTCCCGGCCAGGGCTAGCTCCCAGTCCCCGGGGGGTGACAGGGGTCCCTGGGGGGCGGAGCAGGCCAGCCCTGGGGGGCGGAGCAGGCCAGCATGGGGTTGGGGACCCCGTCTCAGCTGATTGGCCCTGGGCCCCGCTCCCCCCATGGGACGGCCCTGCTCCCAGGCATCCTGGAGCTGGATTCTGGCCCCTGTCTGCCACTCCTGGCCCTGCCAGCCCTGCTGCCCAGTTGGGAGCTGGGGTCAGCAGGGGAAAGGAGCCCTGCTTCTTTCTCCTGCTGATCCTAGTCCCCAGCTAAGCAGTGGAGCGGGCCAGGGGAAAAATAGGTGCTAGTACGCCGTACCAGCTCAAAAAAAGCCCTGGGAACAGGTATTGGAGTTACTTTTCATAAAAATAAATCTCATATTTAGCATAAACTGCCTACTTTCATATTAAAAGAAAACAAAATCTTTGGCATGTCTGCCTTTGAATGTTTTGGAGTTAGTCCCTGAGAGTGGAATGCCATAAACAGCACTTGGCTGTAGAAAGGGGACGATTACTGACCTGTAAATGGAGTTTTTCAAGGGTATTACTATCTCTAGATACATAACAGGAGAAGCTAGCCTTTCTAGTTTAACCTAAATTGAAAATACCTGCCAGTTGAGTGTGATGGGTGTGGTACTTACCTTGGGGCAGGCATGGTGTATAGTAATTGTGGCTAAGATCATAATTTACAGAGCTATGAATCTTTAGCAATGCCATGTGGTTTAAGAGAGTACACTTGGAATATTACAGATAAAGCTTGTATGTGTGTTCAGATCCCTGGAAGGGGGTGAGTATTTTAAGTATAACTCAGAGCTATTAGGTGTATGCTTCCATATTCTCATGTTTTTTGCAAATATCTAGAAATGCTACGTGTTCAGATGCATTTCTCACGATTTTGGCAAGCTCCCATCATAGTCCTCAACTGGCCAAAAGTTTGACGCTTCTGGTTTAGATAGTGAAACGTGGGGGAGGGCGGAAGTGAGCCCTTCATTTAACAAATTGCCCCAATTTTGATCCTTAATGAATGCTGCTGTCTCATGAAGCTAAAATTAGTTGACTGACTACTTGAAGGTGGATTATCCCTGTGAAGAATTGATGGAAATGTTGCTATATAAATTTTGGGATATGCTGGTTCCCTCAGGAGGCCAGGGCGAGTTTCTTCACCTTCCTTAGTGTAATCATTGATGCCAAGATGTAGTGTCTGTGTCTTATCTGTTTATTTTCTTGGTAACTATTGTGTGATGTCTAAAAGATGTCAGGATAGGAAACACAGAAAAAGTAAATCAAAACTTAAAAGGGGTTAAAACAATAAATTTAGTCTGAGTGGCAGTGGCCTGCAGTTAAATATTTTATGAAATATTAAGTTTAGGATCATGTTAACAACTTCAAACAGTTTAGGCCTTCCTAGACTCTCTTAATATACTCTGTGGTTTTGACTCTTTCTTTGCATAATTCCTAGAGGCTATGATATTCTTTCTGCTTCATGCTGCTTGTGCTTTCCAGCCCCAACCCCACTAAATATAGGTGCCTTGTTACATTAGCATTGTTCACAGTGATAGAAAACTGCCAGGTGAGTAGAAAGCATGATTAGCTGCTAGAAGTTAAATAAGCATGAAAGTGAAAAGTGTTTCTTATCAATAAAAGTAAATCTTTGAAGGACATTTATAATTTATATAAAGTCCTTTGGTACCAACTGTTTGACATTTAATGTTAGCTGCTTATTAACTGGGAGTGAATTCCAAATGAAAGTGAGCTCTGCATTCCACCTTTAAAAGAAGGCAAAGGAGTATGGCGTTGTATGAATACCATAACACAGAACAATGAATATAGATGCCAAGCACGTTGGGTAAATATTTGGTAACTTTTTATAGCCTCTATAAACATTTATACACATCATGCAAAATAAAAGCTTAGTACTGGGCTTGCTTTGCTTTTTCTCTGACTTATTTATATTTTACTTTGTGATGAAAGTACCCAGAGGCCTGATTAAGGCCTTGTTTTAGTAGGCGCTGCATGAACGTGTGTGGAGGGGAGACTCGACCTCTTCCCCAAAGACTTACGAAGCGCTTGTACATTGTTAAAGAATGTGCAGTGTTAATAGTGAGACTACCATTTCAGTGTATAGTCTCATTTCCAGTTTAACTTACAGTGTGGCTCTTCTAGGAGGGGAAGATCTGTAGGGACCATTGTAAATGACGCTTTGCTCTTCCTCTCTTATCGAAAGGGCAGTGCTTTTTATTGCTTATAGAAGGCATTTTTTCAAGAGCATGAGTGCTGCTGTTTGACCTGCTATTGTTAAGGGCCTGTCAACAATTCTCTTTGGCATCCCCGTTTTCAGCCTAGAAAGGAGACCATTGCCCTCTGAAAATTGGCTTTTAAAGAAAAGCAAACTTAAATGTTTCCAAGATATTTTAAAAGAAGAAATGTACCTGATTTTGTCACCCTGAGAAGGAAGGCTGATGGTGGACATTATGTTGTGTGCCAACTTGCAATGGGCTACAACAGCTCTTCTCGTCTGCCCTGCAACAAAAATAGCCAGAGCCTGGGCTATAGATGTCTGGGTGGGTTGGGGAGGATGCTGTCTTCTCCGTGGCTCTAGTGAGAAAGCGCTTCAAATACTACAGAGAGTTTTGGGGCAGAGGAAAGAAATTCAAAGAAAGGCAGTAAATAAATAGCTGGAGGAACTGATTTTGATCAGGAAAGATTAAAAGAAGTAAATGTGTCTAGCTTGGCTGAATGCCTTGCAATTGTAGGAATACGGTAACGGCATGCAAGTATCTATATTTGCTGGGGGTATATGCCTTGGAGAGAGGGATTGTTCGGTATGGACCAGAGTAAAGGAAAATGAAGCTGAATATTGGAAGTGCCTTTATTATAGATTAGAATAATTTTCTAAAAGACAGAACCGTGATTGCTGTTTGGTGACATGATCAGGAACAGTCTTGCTCTGGCCCCATAGGGTGGATTAAGTATGATCTAAGAAGGCTATTTTTTTTTCTGATTCTTTGTATCTCCTGCCTAGCTGAAGAAGAGAAATGAGGACCTTTTAAAAGGCTTCCTAATCACAAAGAAGGAAACCTAGTTCCAATTAACTTGATTGGTGGTTAGGCAAGCAGCATTTTACATATCTCTGTCTGCTGGAATGCAAGAGACGAGTTCTGTAAATTGGTCAGTGAAAGCACATTAAAATGTAATTCACAGTGACAGACGAAGAAATCAGTTCATTGCAAAATCAAGTATAGTGCGGCATTGGGCAGAAGAAATGAAGGAAATAATTTCAGGTTAACTGTCTTCCTCAATAGGGTCTTACATGTCAGTTCACAATGACACGAAGGGCTGCATTGGAATTGCCTTACACACTGAGTAGAGCGGCAGTCTCTACCCATGGTCTCATGGATTCCATCAGGACTATTCAAGGAGTAAAATACTTCTCAGCATGAGTAAAGGTTGTAAAACATGCTGCTTAGTAAAGTGTCAAGTCTGTAGCTGCTTCTTACTTTAATTTTTAAATAATGTATTTATCAGTAAAATTTCAACATATTGAGTCAACTAATGAAAGAGGGATGTTGTAAGAGCATTAATTTCCATACGTTTCCACTTTATTGTGAATAAAAACTGTTAAAGGGACACAAGGAATCCAAACAGCAAATAATATATCTCTCTGTAGCCACAAAGAAGACAGTAGGAACATATAAGAAAGTAAACAGTTTATTAAGAGCATAAGAATGGCCATATTGAATCTGACCAGTAATCCATTTAGCCCATTATCCTGTTGTCCAACTGAAGCACCTGGCATTGGCCACTGAGGGGATGAACAGAACAGGTCATCATTAAGTGATCCATCCCGTCACGTGTTCCTAGCTTCTAGCAAGCAGGAATCCTTTACCATCCTGGCTCATAGCCATATTGGTACATTGGTGATCATGTTTTACAATGCAAATATAAAATTCCAAAGGGGTAGCCGTGTTAGTCTATTGTAGAAAGACAACAGAGTCTTGTGGCACTTTTAAAGACTAACAGATTTATTAATCGCATGAGCTTTCGTGGGAGAAAATCCCACTTCGATTTCTCCCACGAAAGCTCATGCGATTAATAAATCTGTTAATGCAAATATACTGATTGATAAAGGGCTTGCAAAATGCCATTAATCAGATTATTTAGGGCTTAGGTAACAAACATAATAGTGTCTGATTAAAATATTTCAAAAACAGAAAAATTAATATATAAGAAATTCAACATGAGAGATTATATGTGGCAGTCTTTCTTAAAACATAGTTATATATGAACTGGAATTGTTTACAGTGATGAGGATCAGAAATGTAAAAAGTTTTCATTTGATTTCACATTTGTATTTAGCTATTAATTCATTTTTCTAACAAACACATGTTAAACCAGCAATACAGTAAGAACTACTTCTTATACTGTATCTTTCATATATTGTACACCTGAAAACTGAGTTTTTCTTAGAATATTTGTGAGCAGAAATCATTTTGTAGCTCAGGATCATGCAGTCCCTGTAATTAAATACCTTTTTTATTTAAAAATCAATGAGAGAGATCTTGTGTAAACTACTAGTTCAAGAAAAAAGTTGTCTGTTCTACTGAGCTAAGTTTAGTAAAATTTCCTACCATTGGCACTAGAGCATATTTAAGGGTGATTTTGGCTGGAATAAAAAAAGTCTAAGCAGAACAAACACACTAAGGTGATGGTGTTTACTGTGTAAAAGAGCTTTTCACAGACATGCTGTGGAATATCCTGCCATATTGGAGGCAACAGGAATACAAATTATCCATTAATTTTCCTGTTAAAATCAAATTGCAAAACATCATTTTACATTTGATTGTCATGTCACTCTCCCTCACCCAGACAATTGCTGATGTGGAAATTGGACAGAAGGGAATTGTACTAGCTAGTCGTCATATGGACAAAAAATGTATATTTGAACTCTCGCAAGGCACTAATGGTGGTGTGCGCAATGATTCAGGTAAAAGGTAAAATATGCAATGGAATAAATAAAAACAAACCAAGTACACCTCCTGCTCCGTACGCTCACTGGAGGGAATGCATTAAATCATGTTAGTTGTTAAAATTTTGTTTTTAACAAAACCTTATTGTGCAGTGATGATGGTGAGTTTCCCTACACTTAAATATCTTAACAGGTTTTTTGTTCTTTGCTGCAGAGCTTCCCTTAACCCTTCACTTGGAAGCTTGCAATGCCTCATGGTTAGAATCTACGTTCAGGAGAGGATTTTACTTAGTAATATGTGCCAAGATTAGGAGGGCTGTAATCCCATTGTTAGAAGTCTCATCTTTTATAAGGATGCTTTCTATTACTTGTTCCTCTCTGTACCTACATTCCTAAACTTGCCAAGTGCCTTCATGGATTCTCCATCACTGACAATTTTAAAATCAATTTGGGTATCCCTCATCTTTGATGTGGTCACTAAGGTTAAACATCTCAGTGTGCAAAGCTTCATCTTGAACCAAGTAGCCTCTTGGAAGCTCATCTGTTAAGATATTGTTTCTCTGTTACCCCTTCATATTAAAGACAAAGGCAATGTGGGTCTCCTTTCAGCCTGCTGGTTCTAGCTCCACTAAACTTTCCAGATGCATGAAGTGGAAATCACAGTGGAAGAGGTTTGTAGATTTCCTTTCATACGGCTAAATTCAGTGCCTTGCATGGTAGAAATTTCCAGAGAGGTAGCCGTGTTAGTCTGTGTACAGTAACAACAATGAGAGTCCTGTGTCGCCTTATAGACTAACAGATTTTCTTCGGCATAAGCTTTCATGGGCTATAACCCATGCATCTGATGAAGTGGGTTATAGCCCACGAAAGCTTATGCTGAAGAAAATCTGTTAGTCTATAAGGTGCCACAGGACTCTCATTGTTTTTAATAAAACCTTAGTGCGTTCAAGGCCTCAGCATCTTGTCTATGACACCAAAATGATAAGTTCCAATGGAGTTTTTGTGTTAGTCCAGTTCAGCAAAACAAACAAGGACTCCTGTGGCATTTTTAAAGACTAAGAAATGTATTTATTAAAATGGTGGACACTGACATCCAGTAGTGAATGTATTTGATGTAAAAATGTGCCCTCTGGTAATGTCCAATTGTAACATTTCCTATTTTAGGTGCTGTGGTTGAAATGGAAGGCTGAAGAGCTCAGTCTTACGTTGGTGGTCTACATATGGAAAATGCTTGAATGAACACACAATGAAAATGCTTCCTGGAGTGGGTGTGTTTGGGACGGGCAGCTCGGCCCGGGTGCTGGTACCTTTGCTGAGAGCAGAAGGTTTCTCCATTGAGGCACTTTGGGGGAAGACCGAAGAGGAAGCGAAACAGCTAGCAGAGGAAATGAACATTGAGTTCTACACAAGTCGCACCGATGATGTCTTGCTGCACCAGGATGTAGATTTGGTTTGCATCAACATCCCTCCATCACTAACCCGGCAAATTGCTGTGAAAGCTCTAGGTACTGTGTTTTCTCTTTGGAGTCAGAGCACAAGCTTGCTGTCTGGTTGAAAAACGGTTGCCAATTTGAGTTTGTAGCGGTTGGCTCATCAATGAGTAATCAATAGCACTATAAAAAGAGCATTCTAAATTGGAGCTGGTAAAAGTACCTGACACTCCCATTATAAGACCTGGTTTGTATTTGCTTGTAACTTTGCCAGAATTTTAACTGTTTAGGCTGAAATTTCCCATTCTGGGTGTCTGCCTCATGTTGAATTTGTTTGGAAAGATTCAGGGGGGAAAAGGGTCAACTACTTTTGCAAATGAAATTAGGGGAAAATATTTTGTTGCCTATGTTCACAAAGTTTTTACAGAGGTTTAGCTGAAGAGCTCTAATGCTCCCTTACCCTGGAGCAGGGACTTGAACTGTTTTTTTTGGGGTGGTGTGGTGCTAGATTTTTTGGTCAGGAGTGTGCTTTTTGCTACTCCCATAAAATACCCCAAATTTGACCAAGTGATGAGCCTTTGAAAAAATCTATTTGCAGACATTCAATAGAGACTTATGGGCTTGGCAGCTACATTCTTTGTATATTGAGCACTGAGCATGCCCCAGCCAAAGGCTGAGCTGGACTTGCCCTGCTACTACTTGCTGGGCCCTGTGGTTGGGCGCAAGAATTGAGAACCTAGAGAATGTCTCTTGTTGCTCCCTCTGCTGTGATGTGTGCTGCTGTAGTCTTGTAAAGCTAAAGTTTGACGACTCGTTGACTCTTAATGGAGATCAAAGTGAATGGGTTTATAGCAGTGGTTCCCAGATCACCAAGTCTTTCAAAGTGGGCCACTGCTCCCCTCCCACTGGTTGCAGCAGGGAACCACTGCCAGAGTACCTGGCAGAGTGCATTTCCAACAAACTACAAGACTGGTGCTGGTTCCTTTCTGCAGCCAAGGGGATGGGAGATGAGCACTCCCCTGTCCCTGGCTGTAGCAGAGAACATGGCAAACTGCTCTGCCTGGGCCCCCTAAGCCTTGGGATCCCTGCTGGAGCCAGAGGGAAAACAACACTGATCTTCTGTCCCCATGGATGCAGAAAGGGCTTGCTGCCTAGGGACCCAGATGGAGTAAACGGGGCTACAGGACCCAGGCAGTTTCTGTGTTGTAGCTGGGGGGACAGGAGATCAGAGAGGAGGCAGCCTCCTCGGTAAACTCCTTCCATCTGGCTGCAGTGGGAAGGCATTGCTGGCAGAGATTGGTGGCCTTTCAGAGTTGTAAAAATATCTGGCCTTGAGCCAAAAAGGTTGGGAACTTCTGGTTTATAGGATTGGGGAATGTGCTATGTTCTCTTAGCTAGGGCAGCCCTTTATTTCTCTGCCTTGTAGGTAGACTTTTATACTGTAGTCGCTCATCGTGCCAGCCCTTCTAAAATGTCGGTCAGGTGTTTGGGGAGGTGATCTTTGGGTTTTTGTCTTCATGCTGTTTGACTTGTCTTGAGTGCTTTACAGCTAGTGCTAGGTCCCAAGGAACTACTGTGGTGGAAAATGTAATGTACAAATGAGAGGTGATTGCTTAAAACGTGCTAAAATCGCTCTAAGTGCTGTTTAAATGGTGACACTTTCGCTAGCTAGGAGACCCTTTGCAGGGTACATGGGAAGCAAGTTGAATTTATGGGGTCCAATCTTCCCTGGTGAGCTATCTGAGCAAGAGACGAATTTAGGTTGTTACTAAAACTCCTTTTCTCTAGAGGCTAGGTAGGACACATGAAATGCATCACTCCAAAGGAGGTGATGAAAAGGAAGATGAAATGCAGACCTACCTTTCCCAATTATTAGCTGTGAGAGAATGGAATTAATGGAAAAGCTAAAAGATAGGGACTGATGGCTTTTAAGACTTGATCAAGAAATGAACTCTGGAACATCAGAAGGTCATTCACCCTTCATTTATTTTTATTTTTCCTGAAACATTCTCATCTCAAGATTGTCTGAGGTGGCCATTTCAGAGTCAGTATGTAAATTACTAGTTCTCCTGTCTTTCAGCTTTTTCTAAAGTTGTCAAAGATGTTCCTTAAACACATTTCTGGTGGAACCAAATTCTGGAGGCATGTGCATACTATCAAGAATGTTCTTCTTTGGTCCAGAATTTTGAAAGAACACTGATTATACAATGGGCTAAGAGGTGGCAAATATACCTGTTAGGATATCAAAATAGTGATCCATCTAGAGCCTTTTTGAAGAGGAAGTGAATATGGCTGGTGGCATTCTTGTGCTTTTCCAGCTGGGAGATTGGTGACTGAGAATCGCCAGAATTTATGCAATGAAAGCCAGTCCCCCCGCCTATGGCTGTGGGAGGAGGAAGAGGGCCAGTGGTGTCAAGTGGCACTAATATTAGCTTACATTTTTTGTAACTTATTGGTAGCCATAAAAAGTTAATCAACAATCCAGTAACACTTATGGGTACAGTGACGTGGTAACATTAACTCCAAACCATGAGCAACGCATAAGTGGTCAATGCCTAGAAAGTAATCAAAGTTAAGACCTGCATGACTAACAAGTAACCAATGAGTCAAGAAACTGTTTTGTCCTGCTTTTCATGCTAAATCAAAGCCACTTCATAAAATGTCTGTTTTGTTGCCCACAACTTAAGCGCAGCTATCTCTGGATAGAATGAGCTGATGTAAGAGCATACAGTTACGCGTTACTTTTAAAGTACAAAGCAAAAAACCACCCACCATATCTAACTGGAATAGCTCTGGGACTTAGGAAGGCAGAATATTAGAAATACCCAAATTAGAGTTTGTTCAAGACAGCAGAACTGACATGGCTGTACCTACTTTCCTGATGTTTTAAGTGAGTGGTTCTCAATCTTTTGTGGGTTATGACACGCTTGGTGGTGTGCACAAACCTACAGGACGCACCAGCTCCACCTGCCCAACCCTCAAGTGAGCTATGTTGTGGGAGTGGGGTGGGTGGAAAGCATGCTGGATGTTGTGCAGATGCTCATGCACACAAATATATAGAGCAAGTGCCTCCCTAAAATCACTGTCAAGTAAAGCCTCCATAGCCCAGTGAGCGGCCCACTGTTTAGCATTATTAGATAATCCACCCTGGTCGGTTTTAGAGCTGGTATCCTGTGATGTTGACCAAATATGTTATACTTGCAGATGGCTTTTCCATCTCCTTATCACAAGCAGCGTAAGGATTTTGTGTTTCAGAGCTTGTGTAAACAGGAAGTAGCAAACTGAAGGAAAGCACTTTGGACTGAGTTTATCACATTTCTGCATAGTCAGAATTGTCATGCGGTGGCAGGACTTCAAAACAGGCAGGGTTTTTTGAGGTTTGAAACATAACTGGTAATTTTATTATGATTGAAATTTGCTCAGTCCATCCCAAATGCCCAGGAAAGACAGAGCACACTTCTAGTTACTGATTATATCTCTCCAGGGAGCGAACCCATGTGCACTTCATGTTCTTCAGACCTCTTGAGGAGCCTACGGACAGAGTGAAACTAGGATTCTTAAAAATGTCCTGGGATGGTTGTTTTAATGTAGGCCAAGTAGTATTGGTGGTGGGTTCAACATTGTAACTTACACATTTGGAGGCAGGAGGGGCACAATGAAGTGAATTTGGTATTTGTGAGAAGTGCTGGATAGATGGTTCTGTAATCCAGGTAAAATTCTTTGAAAAGCGGATGAAAGGCACCATATAAAAGCTAGATCTTTTAGTTATTACCTAGCCATAACATATCCTACGTAGTCAAATTCCAAAGGGGTAGCCATGTTAGTTTATTGTAGAA